>JAQQPU010000333.1:36287-75365 GCA_029168905.1 Artemia sp. Kazakhstan ARC1039
AACCAGGATCTGTATAGTAAAAATTCTGATTAAAAGAATATAAATCCGATCTTTGGACTGATCTGATCTTTAATACTTTTCGCTCCGATCAATACTGATTTAAAAAAAAAAGCTATTTTTGTTTCAGTTTTTTTCCAGGCCTCTCTGGTCTCAAGATCAGAACATAATTTGCACTTGACTTTAAGGAATATAAACTTATTAAAACCTTAAGGAATTAATATCACTATATATAAATTAAACTGACAATCCATGGTCATTTGTTTTTGTTTTTTCAGTAAAGCGCAAATTATGTTCTGATCTTGAGAAGGCATGGGGGTTAACTATTCATGTTAATTTTTACTTGTTTTGAGTTTGACTTGACTATTTATTGAAATTTGTGTTCGTTTTGAGTTTCATTTATTTATTGATAGTGATTTGTGGTAGTTTTACGCTTGGAAGATTATTTGACGTTATTTCTGCTCATTTTTGGCTTAATGGAACTCTTTTACTATTTTTTTGAAAAACTTATTTTGTGGAAAGTTTTTTAAATTAATAACTAAAAGTATAGATTCCAACTTTGATTCCAATAATGCAAGCTTCCTTTCAACTAAATTATTTGGGAACTTAGTGTACTCTCAGGGGGGGGGGATGTTTTACCTAGTGCTAAAACAGGCGGTATTTTTTCAGAGATTTTAAAGCAGAATCTTGAGTGTCTTATAAGCAACCAGGAGGGTCCTTTGCCTCCAGTGCTGCATTCTCTAGGTTTATTCTCTTGGCTGAGAAAAAATTAAGAAAAATAATTTTTTTGGAATGTAGAATGCACTGAAGGACAATTTTCTGAACATCTCTACTCATGGGAATACCTGACAATCTTTTTTTTATTAATAACACAGTAAGCAATTAGAACAAAATAAAAATATAGAATAACGTGTATAATTTCTATTAAGGCATTGGAAAAATAACAAAAAAAAACTTTTTTCTCTAATCAAAATAAAAGTTAGAATATTTTGACTTCACGCCCAGAAGCTTTTTTCAACACGAAAAAAAGAAAAGAAAGAACTTTGGGTTTTTCTTTTCCACTTTTCTTTAAATATTTGCTTTATTTAAAAATAACTTGTTTTTATTTCTCTCTCTCTTTATTCCCATTGGTATAGCCTTCTGAGCATGAAGCTGGAATGTCCAGACCATTTATGGAAATAGAAAGGCAGTTTAGTCTAATAAATGGTTTAATAGTAAGCAAAATCTTATCAACGCTTTATAGCAAATCCAAGCAAAAGGTAAACAATTATTTTGTTCAGGAAAGATACATCAAACTCAGGCTTGTTTTTTTCTTAAACTGCAATAATTAAAAGCAAGAATCTTGATCT
Source organism: Artemia sp. Kazakhstan ARC1039 (assembly GCA_029168905.1). Classification (NCBI taxonomy): domain Eukaryota; kingdom Metazoa; phylum Arthropoda; class Branchiopoda; order Anostraca; family Artemiidae; genus Artemia; species Artemia sp. Kazakhstan ARC1039. Next base: position 37,634 of record JAQQPU010000333.1, read on the forward strand.
TCTGGAATGCTATAACAAAATATCTAGATATTCGACCCTGAAATTGATGAACAGATCAATGCATGTTAATAGTTAATCTCTCCTTACACTTCTTAAACCAAATGATTTGTCTGTTCTTTTGGTCACTGAACTCGAGGTCTTATTTTTCGGTTAAAATCTCGTCTCCTTTTACTCGTTTTGTACAAGGTCATGAATGCAAAAATTAGCCTTAATTTAGCTATTAAATAATTCACAAAAGAAATTTGGTTAGTATATCCCAAAAAACAGGGAGAAGAATGGTGATTTAAAATAAATAGAAGACTTTGATTATATTCTTGTCATTTGGTGCCTAAGAAGAAATAAGTACAGTGAAGGCAAAAATACAAACGAATACTAGCATGTTAGTTCTCAGAGGCTTGAATCTTCTTACTTTTTCTGTCACCATGACAACCAAGAACAACCCTAGCCCTTTCTTAAATTCATTGAAGAGTTTTATGTTTCCCTTACAAGCATTCAGATTTGATAATACTGGGATCAATCCACAAAAAATTAGGGATGTACTTTTCAAAATCTAGACCCAAAAAGGCATTTTTTAAAAGTTTAAAAGGATGGCAAAAGGTCCAGGGGCTGAAAATTCTCCTTTCACCCAACTCCAATTCATACCCCTATTTGAGAATTGGCAAAAATAAATGGTAAAACATACAGGATAGTGTTGAAACCCACACTGCCTACTGATACTTCACACTTACAAGTCCACACAGTCTATACCTAAAAGGCAGAAGTGGGTTGTAAGATTTGGAAGCAGTCTATGCATTTGTGCAGTTATAGACAGTAAGGACAATGAAAAACTATGGAATACCAATAAATTAACTTACGAGGTGATATTCCAACTCTCATTTTTTGACTAGTCTTTAACTTGAAGGCAGTACAAGATATAAGCTAGAAAGGAAAACATAAGTATCAAAGGGGGTAAACCAACAACTGAAAATAAGACTATGCTGAATCATCAATAAGTTTTTTTTTATGTCTGCATTTTTTTAGCTTTGGTTTATTTGGATTATTATTTTATTTCCATCCAACTACCTCACCTTAGTCTCCAAGAGATGCCCATATCATAGGCTGGGATTAGCTGCCTTAGCATCTACATCTAAAAAAAAAAAAAAATAATAATAATAATAACGACATTCAGACCATTAGTCTTTGTAACACATATGTCTTTATAAATAATAGTTTAAAGGGTAATCAGCAACATTTCAAATATTACGTTTTAGGTTGTCAGATGAAAACAAATAGGGACAAAAATACAATGGAGAAAGGTGTTTGTACCTTTCAGAGCCTTTTCAAAACAGCACTTTATCAACAGGCCCACCTAGATATACATAAGTTTCTAAGGGATCAACAGTTCAGATTCAAGCACCAAAAGCCTATGCTAGAATGCCCTCAGCATCAGGAACAGATTAAACTTTTAGCTTACAAGCCTGCCTAAAGATTTTTGTATTTTGGCATTTCATAGGCTATTTTATACACTCAATACACGCTGATTAAAGGCCCAATAAAGAAGTTTAAAGAATTCAAGCAGAGATAATGCTCAGTTTATCAAATAATTATCCAATTGCAGCATCAACTCACAAAAATTTAGGGTAGGAAGCACCACTCATACCCTAATTCACTACTGTTGCAAGTAATTCTTTGTTTTTCAATTGAATTGTAGTCAATTTTGTCAGATGAACATTAATGGTAATGGAACCAGAATTGAATTTTTTTCAATAATTTGTTGGTTATACTACTACTACTAACAACTCACTGCAGCACCAAGCTGTTAAGGCCAACACACCTATGCACACTTCTCCCCCCCCCCCCCCCCCCAATCTATTCAAAGCCTTCCTCTTTACACCCTCCCACAAAGTTCCAATTTCTATTAAATCCTTCCATGCCATCTCCTCTCACCCCATTCAGGGATGACCTTTTTCAATCTTCTTGTCACCCAACAGTATTTCATCACTCTCACTTATTTCCAATTTAACCAACTTAGTCTTTTTTCATCTTTTTCTTACCTATTCTTATGCCCTGGACTCTCAAAACCTCCAAAAGATCTATCATTTTTCTAACATTTTCATTTAAGACACTCAAAAGCATCAACATAATCTAAGTCTAAGAGAGTTTTACTTTCCCATTGGATTTCATGCTATCCTATATCCTTTATTGTGCTCTTTAGGACAAAGTCCATCAAAATGATGCATATAAATTGGGATAAAACCCAACCCTGCTTAACTCTTAATTTAATACAAAACCAGCTACTAACCTCATTGCCTACCTTAACTGTAGCAAAGTTATTCTTGTACATAGCAGTAATCACTTTAATGCATTTATTTGGAATACTTTACAAGGATAGGATGTTAATCAAAGCTCTTCTATTGGCTAAATCAAATGCTTGCTCATCACATATAAAACTGAGGACAAAAGGGTTTGATGACTTGGGCACTGCCCAATTATTAACCTTAGAGTGCAAATTTGGTTAATGCATCCTCTCTCCTTCCACAAACAACACTATTCTTCCCTTAAAAATTAATCTACAGTCTCTATAAGCCTAAAAAGTATCATCCTTCTAAGCAATTGGCTTCCTGCAGAAACCAATCTAATGCCTCTATAATTGCCACACTCACTCTTATCACCTTTCTTATAGAGGGGTTTCAATAAAGTTTTCCTAAATTGTTTAGTACTTACCCTTTTTTTTTAATCATATTCACAATCTTCAGTAATTTATCTCTAACTGCAAAACTGCCCTATTTAAGAAATTTTCATTTACCACACTATCAGCACCTGGGACCTTATTATTTTTAATCCTTTTAGAACTGTCTCTATTTCTTCCCTAGAAAATAAATCTTTCTTCAGTTCCAAAGGGTTGTAACTTTTTCATTCTTTTCTATACCATTTCCTGTAACTATATCACAGTTTAGCACATTCTCAAAAAGCACAATCTCTCTTTAAATCTTCCTTATCAAGAATTGTGGTACTGTTCCTATCTTTAACAGGGACAAGCATTCCCTCTTAATTTTTTAAAATGTCAATACAATATTTTACTATTGCTGTCTGGCTACATTTTCTAGATATCCAGTAATTTTATCCATGGCCTTCCCTTCATATATTTTAAATTCACATGTTCAAGCTTTCTATACTTTCCTGTCTCTTCTCTACATGACTTAAAGCATTTTCACTAGCATCCATAGCTAAGTTTCTGAATTTCCTCTTTAAGAGACCACCTACACGTCTTGATCAAAACATGGTTTTCCACATGTGGCAATGCTCTTCCATCAACAGGAGTCAAAATCCTCCACAAGCAATCTCAAGCTTATTCCCTCTGACTCATTCTATTTTCATGCCTACAAATATTGTGCTACTATGAGGTGGCAACCCATAATAGATAACTTAACTAGGAAAAGGTTTCTCAACCAAAAAAAAAGCAACTAAAACAAACAAACCCAGAAGAATTCATCAAAATCCAGTACAAACACAGTGTTGTTTACTAGGCTATGATTTCCTTAAGGTGCACCACCCCTCAAGATCCCATGACAGAACTGTTTGTCATCATAGCTCTGGTTAGCCAAACTTGTGAAATGTTTGCCCTGATGCCACTATGAGGCCTGGTCAGCAGGATTTCCCATTAGGTGATTGGTAGTGATGGTGCTAGATCTTTTTGAGCCTTGTACAAAATCAGTTTGCAGGGCACAAGGGTTATTACTACAGACCAGAGAATCACATTTATGTCATTCATTTCATTAAATCTTGCTATGTGGGTATTCTTGTGGTCTCAAGTAAAATTTATGTGCTGTGCATGCTGCTTCCATGCTGCATAGAAATGGCAGAGAATTCACATGGACTTGTATTTTTAGCTTATGCCTACACTGAGATGCATGCACATATGCCTAATGCCACCACTGAGGATAGGTATGGAAAAAGGAGTTTGTGATGGAACACCCACCCAAACTATCTTGTAATACCAGAGCAGCTCCAACCTTTGGAGCTGGTTGTTATGCTAGATGAAAATAACTTACTATAGGATGTTGCTGCTGATATGAACTGCAACTAACCTTGAGAGTGTGCATGTATTTTATAACTCTGAATGTTCCCTGGGGTATTCAGAACCCAGATTATTGGAATACAAAAGCTAACACACTTGGTATGTGAATCAGAAAAATAATGTCAGACATAAATCTGTCCTTTATCAACAGTGACTTATTATATATCAAAGGAAGCCTAAATTTAAAGCATAAAAAATGTTGCTCCTTGGTAAATATTAATCAGCCTATAAAATAGATGTAACTTCACAACCCTTGCTATCCTACTTTCTTTACACAAAAGTTACATTTTAATGTAAAAGATATATTCCTAAAACAAACAAACTGGTCATTATAAATTTATTGAGTGTATATTCTAAGCATCACATAGAGTAAGGTATGAATTATCATTGCTTTTTTTACTAGTTTTAATCAAAAAATATCTGTAATTGATTTAAAAATCATTATAATCAAATTATAGTTCCTTGAAAAAATATGGTAATGAATAATTAAATCAGGCCTACATACATATATACAAATGCAATTAGTAGGCAAGGGCCAACAACATGAATATTTCCTATTTTCTAGCTCATAAATAAGCATTTATTTAGTATACAAAGAGTAGGCTATATATTTATTCTGGTCAACATTATATATGTCTTACAGAGAAAACAAAAACACAGAGGGTAAAATTTTAGATAAGCTTCTTTTCACTATCTGGGAAATGGGTTAGGTTAGGAAAATGAAACTTTCAGGGATGAATCTACAGACCAAAATATGCCCCCAGAAGGTGTTTTAAAGTACCTACCTCAACTCCTTCTAAAGGGTACTAACCTTTCATGACCTTTAAAAATCTTTGTTATATAAATAAAACCTTGCAAAATAAATTGTCTGCTTAGGCAGGATACCCAGCGGTCAGCCAGTTATCCACTGTCTAATAGCAAAATCATTGTAAAATCTCTATCATATCACCTTGAAATTGGATTGTTTCACCATTGGATGTGTCAAAATCTTTTTAACAAGCATGTGATTAGTTTGAATATTTTAACCATACAGAATACTCACAATATCAAATTTACTGATAGGCAACAGCAGCCACATATTTAAAGCTTGAGCATAATCATAGAAAATGCTGTCTAATCTTTGACACAGGATCTTAAAGTTTATACAATATAACCTAATGACAGACACAGTCAGTCTTGGGTGGACTTAATGTGAGACAAATGATGTGAAAAAAAATTATTGTATTAATATAAACTAGGGTTGGGAGCTAACTTTTGTCTAAATTCAAAGACCAGATGTTTTCCAAGATGATAACTCATCTAGTCCTAATTATCAGCTAATCACAACTATCTAACCCTACACACATAGGATTGAAGATTAGGAGCCTTCTGTCTATGTAGGTTATAGAAAAGATTTTAATCAGAACATATGGCCAAGATTAGGCACTGGCTGAGTACTGGGAGTCTTGCCAAATGAAGTATAAGTAAACTGTTAGCTTCATAACTTTGCTCTATCCCAATCTACAAGGTTTCAAAGATCTACAAATACATTTCCTAAATCTAGAAAAAAAAACCTTGATATGGCTTAAAATTCTACTCAAATAACAGAAATTGCATTTTTAAAGTCTAAAACCAGAAAAAAAAAGAAACTGAAAATTATGGTAAAATGTTGTTTTGTCAAAATTCCAATAGGTATGGACCTGTCAAGTAGGCAAATTTCTAATACTTAGAAATCAGAAAAGAGTTTACATAGAAACTTGGAAATACCTTCCTGAACTTTATTTTTGGCCTAAGATTCAATACTGAAAGTCTTATTTTCCTAACCTAACCACCTTTTAAGATTGCAAATTATAGCTTGTATAGAATTTTACTGATCATGTGTACATTTAGTATAAGCTAAATTTAATAAATTAGCCTAGGCTACTAGCCAAGTAATTAGCTAGGGTATAGCCTAAGGCTTAAGAATTGCCAAAAATACATCATTACTATGTTCAGTGTTCTACCCTAGTTCTTAGATATTAAAAGACATCAGATATCTTTTGATATTAAAATATTCAATAAACATAAAAAAAAATTAGCCAAAATATCCTAGGCTAGACATTGGTAAAATTCTACTTTAGCTACTTTTGGCTGTCTTGGAATGGGGTTAGATTAGGAAAATGAAACTTTCAGGGATAGGTCTATAGGCTAAAGTATGGGTCAATATATACCAAATCATATTATTGAGTTAGGACTAAAGTGAATACACCATTCAATGCCTTTTTTATGCTGATTACAAATATAATAAGCATTTCTATCGGAAATGAATTTCAGCCCCCCCCCCTATATAGGCTATACCTAACCTAACCTAACCTAACCCTAAATTGGCCTATATAGGGGGGGGGGGGCTGAAATTCATTTCTGATAGAAATGCTTATTATATTTGTAATCAGCATAAAAAAAGGCATCAAATGGTGTATTCACTTTAGTCCTAACTCAATAATATGATTTGGTATATATTGACCAAAGTATGTCCTGGGAAGGCATTTTGAAGTACCTACCTCCACTCTTTCTCCCTCTAGAGGGTCCTGAAATTTTCCTACATGACAGGTCTATACCCATTGAAATTTTGACAAAACAACATTTTACCTTAATTTTCAGTTATCAGTTTCTTTTTCTCTGGCTTTAGCTCTGAAAATGCAATTTCAGTTATTTGAGCAGAATTTTTTAGCTAGGCTATATCAATGTTTTATTCCCAAAATTTAGAAAATGTATTTGCATATCTTTAAAACCTTATAAATTGGGATTGAGCAAAGTTGTGAAGCTGAAAACGATTTTGTTATACTTCATTTAAGCAGAAGATCTATTTTGCAAGGTTTCACTTATACAACTCATGGATTTTTAAAGGTCATCAAAGGTCAGGGCCCTCTAAAGGGATAAGGAGTGGAGGTAGGTACTTCAAAATACCTTCCCAGGACATACTTTAGCTGGTAAACCCATCCCTAAAAGTTTCATTTTCCTAGCCTAACCCCTTTCTAAGATAGTCAAAAGTAGAATTTTACCAAAATGATTTCTAAGCATTATTCAAAGTTCAAGCTTACTCCTATGAAATAGAATTAAACAGTTTAATCACCGAAATTTTAAGTAGCTCTCAATATTTGAAGGCGATGGTGTTCTTAATCACTTTTTCATGATTTATATTTGTTGCCTTAAAATCGTAAGGTTTTCACTATCGCTACCTATTTTCCTTGTGTCTATTTTTAATCTTGGTACCTCTGAAGGTCTTTCTATTTAAAGAAAAAGCCAAAATAGCATTTTACTTGTAGGATCTATTTCCAGGCAAAGCCAACTTTTTTCAATCACGTAGATCAAGTATTTTCAATCTTCGCACTCCTGCTCAAACAGTATTTTCGTATTAACCAAAACCTTAATTTTAACTTCCCTCAGACGAGTGGTTCTGGGAAATCTGGAACACTTCATGGGACCGTTTCATATTTTTTACAATATTTAATTTTGATAAAATCAAAATTACGCACGACTACAGCGCCAGTTGCGTTTACCGTTCGTAATTTCTCGAGATAAACAATGTTCAACTTTCAAGTATAAATTTCTTGACTGACCAATCAGAGTCAAGGTTTAAGGCATAATTTTTAAAACTAGAAAAAATGGAAACTTAGAACAACAGTTTTTCTATCTGGGAGACGAATCTGACAAAAGTTAGGAAGACTTAGTATTAGTAGAAAACAGTTGGACACAAATTACTGTTGGCGCAAACTCTTTAAACTAATTTCTTGCAGTTTTAATTTCTTGCTTTTTAAATACAAGTGTGACGCTAAAATCAAGAAAATTGCCTTGTCATCCATGATATTTCGTTTTTTTTATCGATAGATGTGACTATGATGTGGCAGGGGCATAAGGTTTAATTTAAAATTAAAAAACTTCAGCTTATTTTCAAATACCGTCATAACTAGCCTTGCAATTGTATTGAAAGCACGATAATGGACAGAAAAGACAAGCACCGCTGCTTCAGGTGTAAAATCTTGGCCATGTAAAGCCTGGTATTTTTTTTTTCTATTTTACGTCTATGATGTTGCTTGAGATATAGTCACTCAAATGTGCACCTAGGACTCTACTTAAAAAATTATTATGGAAAAAATCTAGCATAATTCTTCCTCAACCTTTGAAAACATCCATGTTTTTTCAGTAATGACAGGAAAATTTCGACCTCATTAAGAAGAGACAAAACTGTTACTTTAATTTATATCTAATAAAAAACACTGATATTTCTTAATATCACGAATGGTGATTCGATCAACTTAGATCTTAATTAAATATTTAATTTAAACTAAGAATTTTTGAACTGCTGACCGGAAAACTGGCCTAAAACTACCCTATGAAGCTGAGTTTTTTTGGGAGTTATAATTTTAAACCAACAAAAAAGAACTTTGAATATGCATTTATTTCTTTTTAAAAATTTCTGAGGCGACATCATCTTAATAGTTAACTTAAATTGAAAAGAGAGAAGACAAGAAAACTAATTCTCACTCTTATGTATGAAGATTGTAAAATGATACATATAAATACCGGAAAGCTACGAAAATTTGAAAATAGTGCGTCCACCTTAAAAAAAAAATATTCAAATTGTCAACAAGCATACTGAAAAAAAGAAAATTAAAAGAGTACAATGATTCTATATGAAAACGAAAAACGCATCAATCAATGCAAAATGACTATTCAGATGTTGGATAAATGTGAGATCATTTATGAATGCAAGAAAATTTATTCTGTAAATACTCTGTAACCGTATGAGATTTTATATTCATTGACCCACACGACTACATATAAAAATCCCAATTTTGAAGCTTGCCAGATTTTAGAATTCTGGGCACAAAATTAGGCAAATATACCTTTTTCTTTTTCAGTAAAACCAAAACTGTAATGGATTGAAGTCCTATTTTTTTTTTAAATAGAAATGACAGCGAAGCTAACGATTATTTGGAGGGTTCAATAGTATAATGGCCAATCCGTTGTTGTCCCAAAAGACTCATATTTTTATCAAAATAGCTCTGAAATGTCGGCCAACCTTCATCAAAACCTGGTATCTACATACAAATTTGATTTTGAGTTACGGATAGATCACCCTAATTTTGACACGGCAAATCCAACAGTGGAGTAAGAATCTTTCAATCTGCTTAATTTTTTTTTAGAGATTTCACTGGTTTTCAACAGCCAACAGTTGGTATGGACATAATAGAATTACAAAACCGAATATCAACGTCCAGCAAAAAATCGAGTGACAAAAAATAGAAAAAAGGGCAATCAGAAAGCCTGCTGAAGAAATTACGTATTGTCTTCTATTTCTCCCGTTCCAAAAATTAAGAAAATCAATATTTTGCAACTTTCCCAGGATATGAAAAATGCAGATACTATTATGGCAGAGAATAGACAATATGTTAAAAGGTCTTAAAATTTACCACCAGTAATAAGGTTTTAATTGTCGGTGCCTTTTATTTTTGATTTTACTGGGATACCACTAATAATGAGCCCTTCATTCAATAGTAGACTTAGGTAAATACTATATCATCGCTATTTTAACTAAAGGTTTTCTTTTAAATTCTAATATTCACCTTGAATCCCTCTTCTTTCAATTCACTCACAAATACCATTATTTCATATAAAACCCTTGTCCTTGCATCATGTTATAGACACTTAACAATTAGACCAAGCTTTATGGGTTACATTTCTGACCCTTAAAGTGCTCCTGCTCGTAAAGTCAGCTAGATGCTTGTAAAGTAGATGTTTTTTTTTTTTTAGTGTGAATGGCATGGTCAAACGTTTTTGAACAACCCTTTCTAACTGCTCAAAAATAAAAACGAACAGAAAAACAGACTAACTATGAAAGTAAACAAAATGGGTGAAAAAAAACTCAACATTTTCTTATACAAGAAATGAAAAAAGATGTTCTCCCAAATTAACAATAGGCGAAGGTAAGAAGCATTTGAAAAAAATTTAATTTTATTGACACATTAAACAAAAATGGATTGAATCAATATCAATTCAAAATTGAATAAAACTTCGGACTATCAAATTCCTCAACATCCATTTCTGAAACTAAATGCAAATTTTACTTATAAATAATAATCAAATAATCTATTATATTTTCCTTAACTATCCGGTCGTTTGTACGTCTAATTCATTCTCATACTATGAACATCTTTTCTAGAAAATTACCCAGCAACTTTGACTATTCCTTCTTCCAACGATAATAACTATACAAAACTATCATCATTACTTCAGTTCTTTTATCAGGCGTTATCTATTAATTAAGGTCTTAATTGACATTTTTTTTTCTATTCCTTTTTTTAGCTGGACTCCTGACGACAGTAATTGTAACTTTAGATAGAAGTGGCTGTAGACAGTAGATCCACGATCATTTTTGAGGGGTCTCAGGCTACTTTTCGAAATCTCCAAAAATTTATTTTTGTAGTAGACTTTTAAAATTAAGATTAATTGAAATCATAATTACCATTCCCGAACCAGCTTCAAATGACGATTAAAAAGAAGTAAAAAAAAAGAAAATGATAGACATTTGCTGTTTTGTTTCTCCTACTGCAGATTCAAGTCTCAGCCAACAAAGAGTAGATCTTGAGCTTAAAAAAAAAAAAATCAAGATTCAATCTGTCAATTAGTATAAATAACCGTTTGTAAATTAAGATATGTAAATAGCCTAAAAAATAGCGAAAAGAGCAACAAACATGAGGACTGACTAACTAAGAAAGTAGACAACAAACACAATTAAACAAATATATTTTATTTTCATAATAAAAATGGATAGTCAAGAGGCTTACACGGACAAAGTCAGATGTATATAAAAAGTATGGCACATACTATCAATATGAGTTGGTAGTGAAACTGAACTAATGCTAAACGAAGTCTAAAAAAAAAAGCGTAAGAAATAAAAAGACAAACATATCCTCAAACTATTAGTTTCCATTCTTATAATAAATGAAATAAAACAAAAATTTAGCTGAACGTAAGGAGCAACGTAAAAACTTGAAACGAACAGAAACTACTCGGTGTAGGAGGGGAGCTGTCCCTTCCTCAACCTTCGCTCTTTATGCTAAAGTCTTAAAGTTCTTTAAAAATACTTCCGATCCAAAACCAACGCCACTAGAGTTTGAGCAGTCTTTCCTAAATAATCAGGACAAAAATTCGAACTTTAGCACAAAGAATGATAGTTGAGGAAGGAGCAGGCCCCCTTATTTACAAAATAACTTCTGTTCGTTTTAAGTTTTTAATGTTACTCCATACTCTCAGTTGAAAAACTTGTCTTAAAAAATTAATTTCTGATTGTTTTTCAAATCATGCCAGGAAATCCCCCCCCCCCCACGGGCGCCCATAAGGTGAATTCCAGGCGGGGGGGGGGCAAACCTGGTCTAATTGGCACTTTTAATGCTATATAATAGAGATCTCAGAACAAAAATATAAACTAAGGCAGCATCATTCAGCCAGGGGGGGGGGCGGTTGCCCCGCCCCTTTTGGGCGCCCATTCACCCCCCCGTGTAACATTTCTCCTTGAAAATTCTCCCCGGAAAACCCTCCATATGGACCCCCCCCCCCCATCATAGAAAATTACCCAAAAATGTTTCCCATTTTTTTTTTCAATAAGAAATACTATATGTGAACAATACAGACAAATTGCGGAACTTACAGCCATTCCCCCAGGGACTATGAAGGGTCATTTCATCACCAAAAGCATAATTATTGGACATTTAATTTATACTGAATCAAAAGGCTATCTTTAAATTTTGATCAGACGTGTTTGGAGAAAAAACGGGTGTGGGAGGGGGGGGGGCTAATTTTCCTCCAATTTATTTGGTCACTTTAAAAGGGCACTAGAACTTTTATATTATGTTCGAAAGAGCTACCTAGATTTTCTAGGACTATTGGTTCGATACGATGATCCTTAAAAAAAAAAAACGAAAGAAACAACAAACAAACAAACAAATAAACACAAAGCCGTGATCTTTATTCTGCCAAAAAATTCAAAATTCCACATTTTTGTAAATAGTAGCTTGAAACCTCAAGAGTAGGGTTCTCTGATATGCTATATCTGACGGTGTGATTTTCATTAAGATCTCTTGACTTTTTGGGGTGTCTCCCCCCTTTTTCGAAAATTAGGCAAATTTTCTCAGGTCGTGACTTTTGATTGGTAACATTAATCTTAATGAGTTTTACATATTTGGAATTAACATACAAAATCAATTGTTTTGAGTTATCCAGCGTTATCAAAATCCTGTTTTTAGAGTTTCGGTAGCTAATGAGCCGAGTCGCTCCTTACTTACAGTTCGTTACCACTTCATTAATCACTGATACTACTTGAGCTGTAGTTATTTTACTGCCTTATCTTCAAGACAGGGTATTTAGTTTTGGGACTCGAATCATTTTTAGGTTAAAATCAGAGCAAATAAATAAAAAAAAATCTTAAAAAAAACAACAGTTTCATCCTCTCTGTCGATCAAAAGTATAAGAAAGCGATGGTTCATGACAAAAAAGACTCGAGTCCCAGGTTATGCTCAAATAACTATATTTTCTCAACAAGATTAGTAAATATCTCTATCATTAAAACAAACAATTCAATAGTTGTGATTATTTTGCTAAAGTATCACAACAAGAAATGACATCAACTAATTCAGCAAAAACTACCGCATTTTAATGAAGAACAAGAATTATATACTGTTGACTGCAGCGCTAATTTTGCTAAAGGCAAAAAAAAGAAGAAAGACGACTGCATGAGATTATACTGATATACTATTAGATATAATATTATGTTTCAGCAGCATGACATTTACACTTCATTTGATTGTTAATAAGGCATGTGAATTAATGGCACAGCAACTCTCCAGAATTCCACAGCTAGACGTCCTTTTATCAATAGTGCACATTGAATTATCCTTACCATGCCTTCAAAAAATTTAATTGTTTCCCTTTCTGAAAACGTACACCAAAAATTTCCTGTTCACTTGTGGCAAGCTCAGATATATTAGTATAAGTGTTTCTCGCATTATAAAAACGGTGCAGTTTTAAAAATGCTACCTTTATACTTAATAATAAAGATATTTAAAATCTAAAGGAATGTGTCATACGGAAGAGGGTATGTTGCCCTGAAGATAGAGCTCTCTTGTTTTTGTGGGGTTTAAAACCGTTAAATTGACCAATTAGATGCAATTATACACTATTACTCTTACATGTTTTACTACAGGCCGTACCAGACTTTTATATTATTACTTTGGAATGTCTCTTGTTTCATTGAAAAAGATGCCTTATACCAATACAAAAGACGCATGTGAAAAATGATCAGCTACACTTTCTCTCTGCTAAATACATCTTTAAAAAAGTTAAAGCAATGTTTTTCAGGCCAACAAATTGTTCTTACGGACCGAGAGTATGTTTTCCAGTTTGTTTCTCAATATACTATTAACTTTGGTTTTTTGAAAAAAAAACAAAAAAACTTAGTTTCTTATTATTCTTCACTATTCGGGCCACTACATAACAAAAATAACATTAAATAAAGTTCGAAATGAAAGTTTCAAAACTAAAACAGAAAAAAAAAAAATTAAAGCATCATGTCTGAACAATTAAAACTATAACATAGATCTAATTAATATCACACTTCCGTTTAAAATTTTACTCTATATGAGTGTCTTTATCTCAATTTTCTTAAGATATAGAGCAGCCGCTCATTTTCTTTTTTTTCTTCTCCTGTCGTTCTGGATTCAATTGCGAGTTTTTGATAAGTCGAACCACCTGCAAGAAGAAAAAAAAAAAAAAAAAAAAAAAAAAATATTTTCAACATTTTTTTTTTTTTTCTTGTGCTTGGCATTAACAAACACACAACAAGCAAAAAAAAAATCGTTCTAAATAACTACACATAATTAGTTGCGCTCTCCAATGCGCACATCTTATTGATAAGTTCATGGTATGATTATTTTGCCCGACGGGATACAATAAATTGATCAACTGACATCCCTTATCTATTAATAAATTCACTATTTAATAGCATAATATAATAGATGATTTGTTAAAAAAAAAACTAAGTGTTAACCGTCTTTAAACAATTAGCCTATAAAACTTAATCCAAGTGTTTAAAGAAGTGATGCTGATTGGCAACGTTAGCAAAATCGCAATATGTCCCCTAGGTATCCCTTTTTCTAGTCAAAACACAAATTCTAGCTATATTTGTGGGAAAATGAATATTAGGCGACTGTATAAAAACTTATCCTTACCCCCCCCCCCCCATTTATGGGTGAATACCCCGTCGGTTGGGGTCCTTGGTGCTAGTAAAGCGAAGCGAATATAAAGATAAAATACGGAGGGTTCAATATATAAGTGAAGAAATTTCAGAAAAAAGTTACATTTAAGTTATAATATATTGCAAGTAACTGAGCTTTGTACATCTGAATTTTAAACAATTAGTAAAAATTATGAGGTCAATTTGTAACGAGGATATTTTAACTCACGACAAAAGCTGAGAATAATACCCCCCCCCCCAAAAAAAAAGCATTTGTTCAATTATGCTAGGAAAGGACGTAATATAAAAAGACAAATAAGTAGGAGGAGCCAGGACCACATCCAACCTAAAATCTCGAGATGCTTAGATCTATTCTCATTTTTATGTAAATCCCACGTTACACCAGAAGACAAAGCTTTGACTCCTCTGACAAAGCTTGAAAGTCTTCTTTCCTTCAACTCCTTGGAAAATTACAACCCCTGTTGTATACTTTATGCAAGTGTTTCATAATGGCATGGTCGAAGGCCTTGTTTTCAAGACTAATTGGTATGTGCTACACAAGGAGGAATATTCAGCTAAAAGTCACCAGCAAGGACATGGAACAGGTCTTTAGAGTCCATATACGTATGGGACAATAAAGCAACCTCGGACTTCCCAGTGCTGGATGAGAGCTAATAATACTCCCTTATTGCCGATGTCATATCCAAAGACCGACTCAAAACCCTCAAAGATTTTCCAAGCCAACAATAATCACCTCGATATACCAGACGGTTAACGTGGCCCTTTCTTCAAAGCACAGCCGTTGACAGAAGGCCTGAAAATGAACCGAAAAAATCCTCCAGAATTCCGTATGATTCCAAGTGAGGAGCAGACGGTCTGTTATAAGTTGAGACTGGATCTCAAGTAATATATCAAGAACATACCCCACTCCTGGTAAATCAAGTTTTTCACTAATACAGACACCAGTAAAATAACTATGACTTAAGAGGCTTAGAAACTTAAGCGACAGGAATATGTTTGGGCCCAGTCACTGAGTTTTGAGAGGAAGCAGATAGATAGATGGATTTTATTTCATACAAATATAAACAACACAAATAATTAAATAAAGCCAACAGGGAGCTAAGCTCGAAAGGAAGGCTAACAATTATTACAATGAGTTCAGGTTTTAGATAAAGAAGGTAAACCAAAAAACATCATTACATATAGAAGGAGAAGGACAAAGGAGGCTACCCCAGCACGGCAAAATCTAAAAACAATAGTAAGAAACAAATTATCAAGAAGAATCACCCCGTCATCAAAGGTTAATAATATATTCTACTAGTTTATTCTTTAAAAGTGATCGGCTATTAAGATTTTTAAATTTACTATTTAATTTTAGCCTATTTACTATAGAAGGGATTTGGTATCTTATTGAAAATTTATCTATTTCACAATTAACCGAAGAGATTTTATAGGCTCCAAAACGAGCCAACGAAGAAGCGAGTGAGCGAATTTGTGATTCATAAAAATAACTCGCCGCATACTGAATATCATAATGTCAGAGCGATAATTGCAATTCCCTAAGTTGATTAACGTTTAATATATGAAGAAATAAAAATAAAGTTTTTGTTTCAGAAAGATTTTGAAGTCGTGTAGGACAATGAAAGAAAGTACCAAGGACTCTTACGGCTTTATTTTGTAATGTCTGGGGGGGGGGGGGTTAAACAGATTAGGAAATGTATTTAGGTAAATAATGAGACAATATCTTAGGTATGATTCTATTAAAGAATGATAAAGAATTTTAATAATTGAAAAAGGAAAAACATACTTTAATCGATGTAAACATCCTAAATTTTGGGCTAATTTTATACGGAGATGGTCAGAATGACCACGGAAACATAAAAGTTCATCAAGAATAATCCCCAATATCTATATGTCTTAACCCGTCTAATTCTACACCCAGAAACAACTAACACATCAATCCCAACTTTAGCAACTCCTTACTTAGATCTCCCAAAAACCATAAATTCTGTCTTAGACAAATTGAGAACTAGACGATTACAAGAAAACAACTGGATAACTGAATTCATTTCAGACGCCATATTTTCGATCAATAATGAAGGGGTTTTAGCTTCAACATATACCACTGTATCATCTGCAAACATAAGTGATAGGCTATCCTTATTGGATAGACAATTAGGGAGATCATTTATATATATATCAAAAATAGTAACAGTCTAAGTATAGACCTCCGAGGCACTCCAATATCATCCAGGGAGTTAGGCTGAGAAAGATGGCCTTGTAGGTCTACTTGGAATCCACTGACTTTATTAAATCCAATGCCTTTCCACGAATTCCAGAGTTATTCAATTTTTCAAACAAAATGGAATGATTTAGAGCATCAAATGATTTTTTTTTATATCGTAGAAAATGCATGATACATAATTACCATTATTCAGTGAATCATTAGTTTTAAGCAAAAGGGCTGCAACTGCTTGTTCAGTAGAACAATCCGATCTAAACCCAAACTGGCTTTTGGTTAAAAGATTTATTTTTATCTAAATAAGACAAAATTCTTTTGTGAAATAACTTTTCCAAAATCTTTGACAAAGGAGAAACTATTGCAATAGCTCGATAATTATCAACATTAGTTTTATCACCTTTTTATACCGTGGGATAACTCGGGCAATTTTACATTTAGTAGGGAATACCCCAGAAGATAAACACAAATAAAAAATATAAACAAAAGGTGTATGAATTACAGAAGCAAGGTGTTTCAAAATATTAGTTGAAAGTCCATCCAAACTTAATGAATTACTTCTATTTAAATCTATTAAATATTTTTTGGAATTCATCAAGACTAACTGGGGTCAAAAACATACTTGTATCCTCTAATTGACGAAGGTATTCTTTATATGAATGAGCTCAAGTCGAGCCAAGACTACGAGTAACATCAAAACCAATACTACCAAAATGAGCACTCAAACATTCTGCAATAGCTCCATTTCCTTTTGATGTAAGACCATTTTTATTTATTAATAATTCTGGGTAAAAATTATTCCAATCTTTTGTTTAATTAGATCCCATGTTTTTTGGGTGAATCCACATTCCTAGAAGAATTTTCAAAACACCTTTTCTCACTCGTTATAAGAGTTTTCACCAACAGATTTTTATAATTTTTAAATCGTATAATATTATAGGTGATGGATATTTCATTCTTATCTTATATAGACGATTTTTTTCATTAACTGATCTCAGGAGTGACTCATTAATCCATGGTTTTCGTGGAAAATATTTTCTACGATGTATTTTTTCATAAGGACAATGATGGTCTAATCGTTCATTTAATACCCTAAAAAAAATATCCAACGACCTATTAGGATCTCTCTCTTCTAAAACTTTACTCCGATCTACGTCACCAAGGGGTACTTTTAAATTATGTATATTTTTAAGTGAAAGATTTCTCTTTCTTGTAACGATCTCCCTAATCAAAGTCTTTTGAATCTTATAATCTAACAGAATCATACAATGATCTGATGATTCATCCATAATCACAGACATAGCCTCACATGTATAAGGCGAGAGAATATTGTCAATAAGCGAAGTAGAGGAGTCGACTACACGTGACGGGATAAAACAAGCCGGATATAAATTACAAGAAAGAGAACATTCTAAAAACTGTAATGGATAATTATCAATCCCATGATGGTCTGAAGGTAAACATCTCATTAGGTCTATGTTAAAGTTTCCAAGGATCATGAATGGAATACGCAGACTTGAAAGGTAAACTAGAGTATTTTCCAATCTACTTATGAAATTTACCTTACTAGAAGAGCGGGGACGGTATATCACTACAATTAAGATTTTTTCATTATTAGGCAAAAAAAATTCAACTACACAACATTCAAAATTCATTTCAATATTAAACTGTGAAAAATCATCTCTCATTCGTGCAGGAATATAATGCCCGAATCAAATAAAAACTTGTCAATCACACCCCGTCCGCTCACCCATCCCCGACAGTTCCAAAACGATATCGTCCTAGAACAAGACTTTTTTTGAGTTATTTCATTAAAAAATACATATTTATTTGATGGAATATTAAAAGAATGTGAAATATCATTAATCTCATGAGCTAAATGATCTTGAAAAACCGAATTAAATAAAACTGACCTTCTTTCTAATTCCTGTAACCTTGATAACGGGATTTCCTTCAAATCACTATCCATTATCATAATTTAGTACCACGAGAAAATATAGCCTCCCAATTTCGCCCCACCAGAAACGAAAACATTGAAAATCACACTGAATGGGCTTTTTCTTATGGAAAACAACATAACGCTCTGCTGTGAGCCATAATAGAATAAATAACACCTAGATATTGATATAAAAAGGAATTTTTCCCCTTCTCAGCATACGAAGGTTAGATAGTTACACTCGAAAAATTAAACAAAATAAGAAAAACAAAAACAAAAGTTACTTCCCGACCGAACCACACAATCCATATTCAGATTAGTCAACCGGTCACAACTGGAACCAATCTAATTTCTTTTTGACGCCAAATTCATCGATGTAGCACAGAACAGGGGGAACTACTGGTGGGATCCAGGCTTGTGAATCTTTCTGTTTGAGCTCATTTTTCTTCTTTATAAGAGATGATCTAATTTCCCGGTCTGATTTGTTGACATCATCTGTTAAGTAAACCTTTGAGAAAATATGGCAATTCTCAATCTTTATTTCTTTTCTGAAATCATGGTCTCTAATTTTTTTATTCACTTGCAAAACCATATATTTGTGATTTGTATTTTTAAGTCTGAACTTGGTAAATTTATTTGCGTTCCGTGATTTGAAAATCACATCTAACAGCGCTTTGACTATCAGCTGAGATTCAAAAACAAGAAAATTTCAAGCTCCATTTTCAACAATTACTATACAGGAACACCACCCGTTTGATAGCTTCATTCATTCGACATTAATTTTACTGATAATTAGTACAAACAAACTGAATGGTTACGTCATCGTCGCTGATGACATACAGAAAAAAGGAATGAGAAAGTTTAGGCAGCGGAGCTTAGACAAATGGTGGCTTAGTGGTTAAGCAGTGGTTCGACTATAAGAGCATCCACATTGCCTCATTATGTGAAGCAATGTTTCTTCAGACAACTACAAATGTCACCAGAGTAAGCTAAAGAGCTGTGTAAATGTTGACCGTACCCATTATAATAGCAAAACAATTCATGGTGTGTTGTCCTGATTAACATACTCACTGAGATGCAGCGGATATATATCTGTGAAAAGAAATGGTATAAGCGTATTTTTTATTTTTACTATTTGTTGAATTTTCAGGTTTTAGCACGTAGCTGCATTATCAGTACCTGATAGGTCATGAAGATCGAACCCAAGAAAACTAACCTATCAGACTTCAAGAACGAACAATCTAACTACCTTGTCTCCATAAGTAACACGAACCCCAAGATCTTTTGCCATAGCTGGAACCACAGTTTGAAAGATAATTTTTCTGTATCTTCAGTAAAAATTAAAAAAATCTCTGCCCATCGGCTCTGTATATTTTCTTGAATTGGTTCAACTGTATTTTCTTCTAGAAGCAAACCCCTTCAAAAACTTAAAATCTAGCTGGTAGTCCCCAAGACTATTAATTAGGTTCCAATAAACTCTTCTGATAGGTACAAACGACAGGACTTTAGTTCTTCACTCAAAGAGGTTGAATCGAGCACGGACACAGAGAACCATTATCATCATTGTTGACCAGGTATTTTCAATTCTGCCAGCCCATCGAGTAGTTATGCTGATGGCCAGAGATTTGGAAACCCTCTTTTTTTCTTCTTAGACAAGATCAAGTGTACACGCTAGAAGGGCAAAACTGTGGGCTTAGTTCTCGATTCCAACAAAGTATGATTGGTATCCAACGTTTCCTTCTTATACGTCTTCCAGATTCATTAAAACCAAGCTTCATCTTAATATTTGTCATGAAAAGTACAGTTGATAGTTTAGTTACGTCCTTTATTAAAATCACAAATAGGAAAAAGCCTTTACCCTTTTCTTAGCTGTAACCTAGTGTACAACAAAGAACAGTCTTAAGGTTTTCTTAAGCTATCATCCTTACAAATGTAAAACAAGGCGTTTTAAAAGGTGTTTCTCTTCTTTTTATAAAATTGTTCCTGTGTTCGTTCTTCTGTTTGGGCCGGTCTCTGAAGCTATATTCCTTCGATCCCATATCGTTTTGTTTTATTCCACTGTCGGTTTATTTTATTCTTCCCTCCCGCACCACTTTGCTCGCGTATTCCTATGTTTTAACCCGTTCTTGTGCTTGTGTTCGGTCTTCTTTCCTTAGACTCAGTAGGCTTCGGGCTTCGAAAGCAGTATGAGGCCATATAAACTGTTGTATGACTTGCCATGAAACGTGCAGTTAATAGTTTAGGTATGTAGCTTAATAATATTTTTGAATTTAGCCGTAACTTTAGATTTAATTATACCCTTGTTTCCTTGATGGTATTTCTTTTGTGCTCTACTTTAAAAATTTTTGTTAAGCTCTACTCGAGGAATTTTGATATATTCTTTTAAAACCATTTAATACAATTTTAAAGGTGTAACTTTCCTCTTAATTTTGTCTTTATTGCCTCATTTGTGTCTATTTTCCTTTGCCCCTTCGTTAATTTATCTTTTCATCTGTCAATCATTTTCTTCGTTCCTGTTTTTGTCGCGTGAGTTCGTTTTGGTGATCACTTCTATGTTTTACGACTTATGGAAAGGCCGTATCCATGGGGAGGGGGGGGGGGCCTGGTTTTGACACATTCCCGAAATATTAGTCCGACGCGTCAAAACGTAACAAAAACGTACATTAACAAAATTTGATGTGGTTGAAAGTTTTCTTCTGCCGCCCGGATTTGTTCCTGTGTTCATTCCCGTTAAAGCTCCAGTGTTTTTAAGACTTTGGGTCTTCCTACATTCTCATTCTCCTATTTTTGCTAAATTCCTGTGGGCTGTTTGACCTTGTGTGTTTGTAACACAAATGAAATACTTTTTTTTCGGTGTCACTGTTCAAGTAATCAAGGAACGGTTCAAGGTCTGGTGAAAATAAGAAATAACTCTGCTGCCAAAAAATCCAGTTTTGTAAAAACTGCATATTATTCTAATCCAATAGCTTTCGAGTCTAAAAATGAATGATTACTTTCAATTTTCAATCGAATGAGGCTCTGCCTTACTACACGATCAACCCTTCTATACTAAGTGGCCGGGAAACAAAACAATAATACAGGCAAGACACCCGACTCTTTACTACGTGCCTCCAAAAAGGGGGCATTCAGATAATTCTATTGAAAAGAAATGAGCTTTAAATGAAAACTTACAAAAAAAATACACAAAAAAACATAAAAACAACGGTATATGAATTACAGACAAGATAAAATTAAGTTTATACTAAAACAATGTTTCAGTAACAGTCAACCAATACAAATGTTTGATTTCGCACTATTTTTTAATCATCGTCATCATTTCAAATTACTGAAATAATGTCAGATAAGTAACGTAGAGCTTCTTTTTCTCCGGAGACGTTTCAAATATGTACGCTGAGTAGCCTGCATGGCTTTTTAATATTTTAAAGCGAAAAATCAACGACCAGTCTGAAATGGCTAAAAATATAAACCCAAAACAAAGGAAAAAACCTAGTTATTATTAAATTTGACTATTTATATCTTACGCATATGAACGAATTAAAAATAAAAGAATATGATTACCCTGTGAAACACCGCATCAATATTAACAGGAGGATCCTTTGCACTAGTTTCCATATAGGGGATATTCAGTCGGGATGCCGCCTCTCGCCCTTGTTCTTCAGTGATGCGGCGCATATGCACCAAGTCTATCTTGTTTGCAACTAGAAGCATCGGTACTGAATCTCTACAAATGAGCAGCAATACAAACAGTTTTAGTCCATTGACCTCTTTATAATAAATGCAGTCTAAACAATGACAAAATTGTACTTGGACCGTGGTATATATATATATATATATATATATATATATATATATAAAAATCAGAAACAACAACTCATCACAACTGATCTAAGTGTATTCTCCCTAAATGATACCTTCCGAATTAACAAGCTAGAATTTTTGCAGGGTAAGGGGGGACTTTCAGGCCTTTGCCCCCTTTTCTGTCTGCAGTCTGAGGATTCTTACTAAAAGAGAAATTTACTCGTCCTTTCTCCTTCCCAGCAAAGCTTGAATACAGTAATTGTCCTGACGAGAAGGATTTAGCGTCCCTAATATCCCCCTCCCTAGGTTGAATTAAATAAGAACTCGCAACAGGGGCACTTACTCTCACTACTACTACTAATACTACAACTAACAACCTTTCTCTCATTATAGCCATAGAAAGCGCGATTGAACCGCATTTTTCGTAAAGTCGACTGTTTGAAATACGTTCGGTCAGCCGAGTATTCAGAACAATCCGTAGGCAATTTCTCCGGAAAACATCTAGAAAATCTTCACCCGCTTTTCGGAGCGCCCATGCTTCAGAACCATACTGGACCACTGTCATCACTGTAGCTTCCAATATTCTAATCTTGGTTTGCAGACTTATCTTCGTATCCTTTCGAACT
This sequence comes from Artemia sp. Kazakhstan ARC1039, assembly GCA_029168905.1. Lineage (NCBI taxonomy): Eukaryota > Metazoa > Arthropoda > Branchiopoda > Anostraca > Artemiidae > Artemia > Artemia sp. Kazakhstan ARC1039. The sequence goes on from JAQQPU010000333.1 coordinate 60,539, forward strand.
TTTTTCAACTGTGAAAAAACACCCTGAGCCTTGGCTATTCTACTTTAAACATCTTCCCTGCTCCCACCGTCTTTACTAATAATACTACCAAGGTAAGTGAAACAAGGTAAAATGGCACTTTGCTCTCGTGTAGTTTCTTTTCTTTTTTTAATAAAATACTCTAGCCGAACTCTAAATTTTTAAAATTGATTTAACATAAGGTAAGAGTCACTCCTTGCTAATTGTACATCCTAAAATATACCATTTTAAGCTTATACTTTACAATCTTTTCTTGTCAAAAAATTGTTGCTCAAACTTCAAATAAAAGATAATTTGAAAGTTTATCTTAATTTTAATATTCACTTGACGTGGAACGGTGAATAGCTACACATTATTCGCACACAACACTTTGTAGATGGTAAAAAGCAAAAAAACTTAATAAGTAAACAAGAACTAGCAACATGTCAATTATATTTATTAAAATAAACCATAGTTCATAGGCTATCTATAACAATACTTATGATATGATCTTTAACCAAATAGCTTCTTTTTGCCTTCACATTTCATTTTGGTATTTTATATGAGCCTAGAATATTATCCACCCTTAATTTATTAATTTAAATTATATCAAATAATGCAGTCGGAAAAACTCCAAAAATAGTGTTTTTTCAAGCAACTTTTCTGGGTGCACAGCAAATCATTTTGTACTGCTGAGGTCCATGTCGGGCCTCAGGTAAAACCTTATATTTTGTGACTGGTCCTTGCAAATGAGGTGGTTTAGTGGAAACGCATTGATGCATACCTATATGTTATTCATAGATAAAGTAAGAAAAAGAAAGGCTCAAAGTAAGCAATTTTCCATCCCAGCCGAGCGGCAGTTTGATCTTTAACATCAGATAATGCGTTTAAATATAATGACATTATTGAGGCGGTTGTTTCACGATAAAATGGAAAGTAGCAACAACCTATGGACTTCTGCAGTCAATACACAAATTAATAGCTTATATTGAATACTTTTCTTAGGGTAGTATATAAAACAAGCATTAACAAATCATTCCTAAAAATTGAATTTCAGGCAATCAAAGCCATACCATGAAAAAAAAAACTTCAATATTCCTAAAGGTTTGATAAAAAAGATACCACACTTCAGCTTGGAGATATTACTTGTCCTGATCAACTTCTTGTTATCAGATAGGACCCAAAAATACATTCAGAGGAGGATACGGGGGACAATTTTTTCCCCTTTAACCCTTGAGGCTTAAAACTTATAAAATGTTAACCAAGTAAAGAGATACATTAAAAAAGGGCATAACTGATTTTTATGCAGTCATAGACATGGTCACAATGGCACGACCTACAGTGTAGGTGAATGTTTTTTTTTTTACCACTCAGAGGGTTTCCGTAGTTTTTTTTTCAGTGTCTCCCCATTTTTAATTTTCTTTCACCCTCAAATTAAATATGATAAAGTTTTATTAAGCAAAGGAAATACAATCACATTGATAATAATGTTACAATTTTTTTTTAATTAATTAATATTTATGTTACAAAAGGCGCATTAATATAAAACACAGCATTTTTGAAAGAGTGAACATGGATAAGTCTTATTCTGATTTACTCAAACTTTTCAGTAAAAAAAACTGAGTATTTTCTTCAAATATAGAACGCAACCCTAATTGACTCCTGAATCACTACGAAACCTGCTACTAACCTCATTCCCTACTTTAACTGGACCAATTTTATTGCCGCTTTAACCAGACAAATTTTATTGCCGTATATACCATCGTATAAATCACTCGTATAAAGTTTTATTATTAAAATTTGTTATATATATCTATATATATATTATATATATCTAAATTTTTTATATGTTATATACATATATATATATATATATATATATATATATATATATATATATATATATATATATATATATTCATTTTATTTAGCCAACCAATAAAAAACTATGCCAATTAAAAACAAACAGAAATTAATTTAAAAAACTATTTCCACAAAAGAGGTCTTTCCAAGAAAGACTGCCCAAAAGTGTATCAGGGTTTTTCTCCAGGTCTAACAATAGGTTTACATTACATCTCTAGTCATATATTCTCGTTTCTTAACGAGTGTATATGAATACAAATGTATAAGTCTTATTCTGATTCACTCAAACTTTTCAGTGCAAAAACTGAATAGTTTCTTCAAATTAATGTACCCATGGTCAAAAGTACTGCCGAAAAGTATACCCGGGCTTCTCTCCAGACCTAACAAGTTTTTTTCGCAAATTTATTTCCCCCCTTGGTCCAAAGTATAAATCAAAAGCATACTAGGGTTTATCAAAAGATTTACGTTACAAAAGAGAAAAGGCAGACATAACTAGAGGAAAAGTCTATTTAAAAGTCTAAAGCCATTTTAAATAATATTTCAACTGGAATATAACTTTTCTAAACAGCCATTCCCCTTGATCTCGTCCTAGAAACACTTAGCCATTCCCCAACGGACAGCTTCTTTTATTAATTTTCTTGGGCGTCACTAAATAGAATTTCTAAGAATTGATTTCCCTAAGTCATTTTCCTGAAACACCGCCAAGCCTATCCTACTGTAGATAGCAGCATTATGGAAGATGATAGAAAAGTTGATAACACATTTTGTACCTATCTTTAACTCGCTGAACTTGTGTCCGGAATTGATCAATATTATCAAAGCTTTGTTTATCTGTCACTGAGTAGACAAGTAGAAAGCCATCTCCTTTTCGCATGTACTGCTCCCTCATAGCACTAAATTCTTCTTGTCCTGCTGTGTCCAATACTGGAAAATAATACAGACTTCCATCAAACATCAATTGCTATGCTATTATATCGTTTTGCAGACAGATAAGTTTTAGCTGCTTATTTTCGCTCCTTATAAAAATCTTGAAAAAAGAAGGACTGAATGCAATATCACTCTTTTTTATTCTTAACATTTTTTAATGTTCCATTTTTATTTTAAACCAAATACAAAAACCGGAATCACTTAACATTTCCGTTTGCTTACTAATGAACAGCAACCAAATTTGTGGATTTTAGAAAAAAAAAATTAAGAGAGAAACGGGTTTAATCTAAATAAAGCAGTAGAACAAAACAAATGATTAAAAGCACAACAACAAAACTTTAAATAATAAAAAAGGTCAGAATATTTCAACTCCACGTCCGGGAGCCTTTTTCAACGACGAAAAAGAGAAACAATTAAAAAAAAAATCATCTAAAGAAAACGAAAATTGATTATGAAATTTGGCGCTTTGCATTGATATCTCAGTTCCAAAGTTTTATCATTTTTTTCTCAAAGGGAAATTGCGTGGTGGGCATGAATGTGGACTTGCAGCTAAATTAAATATAGTCACTTCCACTTTTCACATTTGCTTATTGATATTGGTTTGATTTTTATTGTCTGTAGTACTGAGGAGCTCATTAAGGAGATAATCAAACACAAGTTTTAAAAAATTTTGCCCCTTTGCCCAAAAAAAGAGATAATCAAATATTTAAACTACTAGAACTAAAATAATTACTTGCTAGTTTATTTTCCTTGATAGGTATGTCTCTCGATTTCCCGATTCTAAAATTTTACCTCGTAATATGCAAGTATGCGCAAAAAAATCTTATAAATTGTTCAAGGGAGAAGCCAAGAAGGGTTCAAGAAAATGATAAACCATCACATCTATTCCACCAGTTATTAGAACAAAAATAAAGATCCTCTATCAAATTTCGATTGACGTTTCTATGACCCAAAAAAAGAGCATAAACGAGAAAAATTTAATGAAAATTAAAGGAAATTAAAATGAAAATAAATGGAAATCAAAGGGAACAATTTTCCTTACCAATAAAAAATAATAATAAGAAGAAAAAGTTTTGACGCTCCATGGCACAATATTATTGTGACTATTGTGACGACAGACTATTGTGAAACCTAATAGATAATCTGTGTTAAAACTGTTAGGTTGCCCCTTTGTGGTAAACAATTTTGTGGCAAATTTCAAATACTCCCGTTACTTCGTGGATCCCTCTCCACTATGAAATTTCGCTATTTCCCTGTTGCAGTATTGATTAGAAGTTAACACTAGAGATTTCCTTATTTTCACAGTTTCACCAACCCCCACCCCCCTTTTTAAAAATCCTACTTAGGCCAATCAGTTAAGTCCACTGTATATAAATAATAGATTAAGTCATAATATGTATATAAATTAAGACATACCTGTGAGATGGGACAGTTGCAAACCACTTCGCCGGCTCACCAAGTTTCTTTCTGTTTTCGCAATTACGAATAATACAATTCCGAACCATTTTTCAGTGACTGATAAACACAAACTAACATTACTAACCCGCTAATGAAAGAGTAAGTGGGAGGAGCTGTTTGTACGCACCGAGAATGAAGCGCCAGAAATCATCTGCGGTGAACTTACTGTTATATTATCTTTATACAGTGGTTCACTGACAAGAAGGGAATTATTGTTCAAAATGGTTAAGCCTCTTGTGCTGGGGGCTGACATAACGTACTTAATCACATCTCCTGTGAACTAAATTTGTCCAATCAACACTCAAGGTCCTCAAATTCAACTTGTGGCTAGCATTTTAGTCCAGTAGAAATTCTTTTGTACGAAGAGGAGAGGGCCCTCGAAAAGCCTGAAGAGGAAGCTGTAATCTCTGGCGCTGTCAGTGGATCAGCTACCCGAATCAGCTGTGTGAATATGGCTAGTGGGCTTTTTCCAAAGAGCAGCAGCTCTAAATTTCCTCATGATCACACATAAAAAAAGGAGACTGCTTGATCAAACAATATGTCCAAACGATGATGCAGAACAGGATGAAAATTATTATGTAATTCATCGTCAAGTAGATTTAAATCTGGGCTTGTCAGCCCACGCCAGGAGATCAAAAGATCCTGTCCTAGTTGATGCAATCAATACCATCATTGCCTTCTGGAAAAGATATTTTACTCAGCTGCCATGGATTGCAGCTTGACAAGAAAAGTACTATTGTCGCCGGCATTTTGTGCCACAGCAGAAAGGGTTTTCAGTGGTGCAGGACAAATTGTTACTGCCAAGCGTTATATGCTGACTCCACACCGTGTAAACAAGCGTATTTTTTATACATGGAGACTAAAATCTGGTCAAAGTTTTGAAGGAAAGTGCTATAGTTTATTTCTAGCTAAGTGTTTTGAATTTTTAATTCTGGACTGCCTGACAATTGACAAAATAGGGAATTTAAAACTTAAACTCTTATTCAAATTAATCTTATTCAATCTTATTCAAATTAAAGTCTGAAATTTAAAGCCACAATTAAAAATTCAATAGTATATAGTACTTTCCTCTATAAGATGTTGCCTTTTTTATATCAATAAAAAAAAAAAAAAAAAAAAAAAAAAAAAAAAAAAAAAAAAAAAAAAATCATACAACAAGTTTTTCAAAGAAAGTAAAGAGCGAGAGCTCCATTATGCCAAATTTGAGCAGGAAGAATGCAAAAAAATATTCCAAGCGTGTAATTACCACAAATCTTCATCAATAAGTAAGTGAAACTCAAAACGAACAGAAATTACAATAAATAACCGAGTCAAACTCAAAACGAGCAAAAATTAGCATGAGTATGGCTGATAACCCCCATGCCTTCTCAAGACCAGAACATAATTTGCACTTTACTGAAACAAAATACAGTTTAAATGTTTTCACATTTTTACTTTAATAAATAAAAAATATTAAAACTTTAAGGAATAAATATCAGTATATGCTAATTAAACTGACAATCCACGGTCGTTTTTTTTTGTCACAGTAGTAGTAATGGTATTGCTACTTGTGGTATTAATTGCAACAGCACTAGTCCTAGTAGCAGCAGTAGTATTAACGAAATGCCTTTTGGTCAGTTCAAGATCCTTCTCATTAAGTCCTGGATGTTTCAACTTAATACAATTAGTCATTGCTATGTCAATGCTGATATGTCCTTTTGATAACCTATTTGTTCATATACTTCTTGAAATTTCTATCTCAATGCTCTTAGCCTTACAATTAGTTGCAATAGCAGAAGTATTTGAAGTAGTAGCAGTAGTAAATGTAGCTGTGATAATAGTATTGGCACTAGCGTGCACATATTGCCTTTTGGTCACATGATATTCCCCTTAAGCATTCTCTGAAAGTTCCAACTTAATACCCAAGTCAATTCTTGAGATACGCTCTTTTGACAATGTAAATGCACATAGCTTCTTTTGATCTAGTTCAAGTTTTCCCTCAATGTTGCAAATGGAGTAGTGTGGTAGTAGTAGTGGTAACAGTAGTAGTGGTTGCACCTGAATGCCCTTTGTCTTTTTAGAAATTAAAGTTCAAAATACATACCTTTCTCAATAGCATATACTTTATATAAACAATGAACAAATTGCCCTGAGGACTGTGGGGAGGTTGACATCCCCAAAGACATACTTACTGGATCTTTTAACAATTCTGAACAAAATAGCTCACTTAAAGTTTAGATCGGATGTGTTTGGGGAATCATAGGGTTGGGGGGAGGATGATTGTCCTTAATTTGCTTTTGACTCTTAAAAAGGGCACTAGAACTTATGATTTCCAATCAAATAAGCCCCATCCGACCCGAAGTTTATGCAACCATCCGTTCCATAAAAAACCTTATATCCCCTGGGTTATAACTTCCAAGTCTTGCCCCTGGGCTATGGGAGGGGGGGTGTCCATCCTGAAGACATTGTTATATGCTCTCTGGAATATTTTAAACAAAATGGCTATCTCACAATTCCGATCAGACGCGTTTAGGAATGGGAGGGGGGCTAGTTACCCTCCATCACTTTTGACTCTTAAAAGGGAACTAGAACAATACATTTCCAATCAAATGAGCCTCCTCTAAAGTTCACACGGCCACTTCTTCCATAAAAACGTTATATGCCCCCAGGGCATGACTAACATGACTAACCCTTGCCCGAAGACTCTGGGGGCTGTGTCAACCCCAAAGATCTTGTTATGTGATCTTTCAAATCTTTTTGAACAAATACCTATCTCGAAATTTCTATCAGATACATTTCGGGAAAATACAACGTGTGTGTGTGTGTAGGGGAGTTGCCGCCCTTCGATCACTTTGATTGTTAAAAAGAACACTAGAACTTCTGATTACCAATTCAATGAGCCCCCTCCGAAGCTTATACAACCACCCTCTCTATAAAAACTTTATATATCACCAGGCCATAGCTTACAGCCCTTGCCCTGAGGGCTGTGGGGTTTGTCATCCTCAAAAACATATTTTCGGGCCTTTCAACTACGCTGAACAAAATAGCTATCTCAAAAATTTGGTTGGATGTGTTTGGGGGAATGATAGTCATAAGAAAGGGGCTGGTTGCCCTCCAATAGCTTTCGACTATTAAAAAGGGCATTAGCCCTTTCGATTTCCAATTGAATGAGCCCCTTTCGAAGTTTCTACGACAACTTCTTCTATACAAAGTGCTGCGGTCAAAAGAATCAAAAATAAAACAGAAATAATAATAATAAAAATAACACATTGTGCCCACATCACTCTTTACTTAGGGAGCACTATTGTGTTGCCTATGATAAAAGCTTCTCTTCACAAGATGTTGCTTCTTTTTCTTCTAACACCTGGGAACGAACTGTTCTTAAAGAACGACATGCTAAGTTTCCTGAAACTTGGCTATGTAAAAAAAAAAAAAAAAAAAAAAAAAAAAAAAAAATCAAATATTAAGGCTTACCAGGAAATTCAAACGTCAAGTACAATATACACATCAAATTCCATTGAGGTTTCATAAATTAGCCATGGATTTTATAGTGCTTTAAAATGTTTCTCATTCCACTTCAACTTTGTCCAAATCTGCGTTTGATTCGCAAAGAATTGGGACAAAAGTCAAAGTTTAGCCCAGTCAAAATACCCCAGACAATTCCGAACCCGCAAAAAATTTACCCCGGAGCATCTCCACATATAAAATTGAGTCGCCAAAGGGAAAGTAAGAAAAAAAACTGTGCATAAGATTTCTATCAAATTCCCCACTCCCCTGTAAAATTCACCCCCGGGAACTTTTCTCCGTGGAAACCCCTCCCTCCCCCTCTCTTGAAAAATATCTGTATACTTCCCAATAGCAAATATTATGTGTGAACAATGGGCAAATTTTTATAATTTTCAGCCATTTCCTCAGGGGCTGTGGAGGGTCCTGCCATTCAAAGAGGCATAGTTATGAGACTTTCCTACTATGCTGAACAAAATGGATATCTCAAAGTTTGATCGGATGACTTTGGGGAAAGAGGGGCGTGGGAGGGGGACTAGTGGCTCTCCAATCTTTTTGGTCACTTTAAAGGGTTAAAAAAAAACTTCATTTCCCGTGGAATGAGCACTCTCTTGATCTTCTAAGACCATTGGCTCGACAGGGTCACACCTTGAAAAACAAAAACAAATGAACCCTCATTCGTGATCTTTTTTCTGGCAAAAAAAAAAAACAAAATTCCACATTTTTTTAGATAGGAACTTAAAACCTATAGGATCTGGTGGTATGCCTTTCATTTCATTTCTTTCAATTCTTCCAATGCATCTATTGTTTCCAAAATCCCACTTTTTAGTGTTTCGTTTACTATTCGCCTAAGTCGCTCCTTAATTACAGTCCGTTACCATGAATTGTTTGATTTTATACTCACTGGCCTTAAGGTGTTGTCTGATTGCTATTCTCAGGAAATTTTTCATTTTTTTAGGGGGGAGGAAGTTGCACCCCCTAGATTTTTAAAAATGCTTTTTTGTATATTTTCACTGAAAATGTATTTTTATATTTTCAATAATAAAACTGAAAAAAAAAACAAGATAACCCCCCTCCTGAAAAATTTAGAAAAATACATTTTTATAACCTCCCCCCCCCTCCTCCCTTACGCTTTCACAAAATTATGCTCCTTAAGATATTCCTCTTAGAAATAGCAGGATCAATCAGGTTAGTCATTAAATTTAAAAAAAAACAAGTTTTTTCAACTGAAAGTAAGGAGCAACATTAACACTTAAAACGAAGGGAAATTATCACGTATCTGAGGGGGTTCGCCCGATCGTCAATACCTCGCTCTTTACGCTAAAGTTCGATATTTATTCCAATTCTTTAAGAATGACTTCAGAATCACAAAGGCCGTTTAATTAGAATAAATAGGTCTTTTGAAAGTACTAAAAAAAACTTTAGTGTAAAGAGCGAAGTATTGCTGATGAAGCGAACCGCCTCATATACATAATAGCTTCTGTTCGTTTTAAGTTTTAATGTTGCTCCTTACTTTCAGTTGAAAAAATTGTTGTTTTTTTTAAATTCAATTTCTAATCATTTTTAAATAATGCTGGAAAATCCGGCGCCCCCTTCATGGAAAACTTTCTTCTCCCATGAAACGATCCTCCCACGTAGCCCCCTCCCCACCGACCTGAAAACGTCAGTATACATCCCAATAACCAATATTATATGTAAACAATGGGCAAAGGTTATAACTTTGCCCATCCCCCCGGGGACTGCGAGGAATTAGGTCATCCTCAAAGATATATTTATTAAATTTTTCGACTATATTGAACAACATGGCTATCTCAAAATTTTGATCGGGTGATTTCGGGGGGAAAAAATGAGCGTATGACGGGGCATAGTTGCCCTGCAATTTTTTGGTCACGTAATATGTGCACTAGAACTTTTAATTTCCGTTCAAATGAGCCCTCTCGCGATATTTTAGGACCACTGTGTCGATACGATAACCCCTCAAAAAAAAATATAAATCTTTCTTCTGGCAAAAAATATCAAATTCTACATTTTTGCAGATAGGAGTTTGAAACCTTTACAGTAAGGTTTCTCTGATACCGCTGAATCTGATGGCGTGATTTTCATTAAGATTTTATGGGGTCGTTTCCTTCTTTCTTCGAAAATAAGAAAAATTTTCTCCGGCTCGTAACTTTTGATGGGTCAGACTAAACTTGATGAAACTTAAATATTTGAAATCAGCATAGAAATCCGATTTTTTTTATATATCTATTGGTATAAAAAATTCCGCTTTTTAAAGTTTCGACTATTATTGAGCTGGGTCACTCCTTACTTACAGTTCGTTACCACAAACTGTTTGATATAACATACCCTGATCTCACTATTGCATCCTCAATAAGGCATACATGAAAGTTCTGGTAGCATATGTTAAATGACAGGTTGAGCTTTCCTATGCATCTTTTGTAACCAATAAGCAACATTCTAACCATTGTCTGTTTTTGAAGATTTTCAATTTGGTAGCTCTCTTGTGTTACGTGTGTCCTCCACTGTTCTGAAGAGTATTACCAATTCAGAAAATTCAAAACTTTTCTATGGTTTCACGCAATATCTTTATGTCCCTCCTGCCTCCACAAACTTATAATTCTTATCTTATGAGAAAGCGCAAGTTTGTTCATCCCATCATTTCTGTAGAAAGACACGTATCTGTAACACGTTGTGCCTGTTATTAAAACTAATTCATTGATGCTAATGCAGACTCTGCTAGTACTGGTCTTGACCCAGAAGCTCTATTTCTTTTCCAATTTTTTTCACATACCTTTTGTGTGATCGAATTAACTTTGCAGTATATTTGCCGTCATTAATTTTTAATATTGTAAGTAATGTATGTTTATTTCTCCACGACGCCTTTTCGTTTTGTATAACGGATTATCAAATTAATAATAATAGTAACATAGTGTATGTAAAAATTTACCGTCTAATATACACATATTTCCATCCACTTCACAGTGCTGCAAATAGCTATCTTCAATTGTGGGGTCATAGTCAGTTACAAACAGTTTCTGAAAGAACTGTATTGTTATGGCACTCTTTCCAACACCTCCATCCCCAACAACAACAAGCTTGTATCGAACCAACTGTTCATCATTGGGTATGGACGACATTAATAAACCTGAAAAGTGTATCCAATTAGTGTATATTATCAAATTAAATATGAAAATAATATGATCGATGATAGTAGGAAATATACGATTTCAGTATGAATAAGTAAGCAAAAATCAGTAAAATATAAAAAAAATTCAGCCAACTCATTCTGAGGTTCTTATACTGCTAGGACGTCTGTCTGTAAATATCTAACCTAATACGTTTTTCATTAAAATTTGCACTTTACTGAAAAAATATATATGTTTTTACTTTTATAGCTTAAATAAATCAAGTAATACTAACATTTTGATAAATAAATATCAGTATATGTAGATTAAACTGACAATGCACATTCATTTGTATTTTTTTTCTGTAAATTGCAAATTATGTTCTCGCCTTGGGAAGACATAGGGGTTTTGAGCCCTACTCATGTTAATTTCTGCTTGTTTTGATTTTGACTCGATTATTTATTGTAATTCTGTTCATTTTGGGTTACATTTATTTATCGATGCTGATTTGTGATAGAATCACGCTTGGTAGATTATTTGATTTTATTTTTGCTCATTTTTGGTTTAATGTAGTTCTTTACTTTTCTTTGAAAAACTTATTTTGTGGAAAAAGTTTTTTTTAATTAATTTCTGTTCGTTTTATATTGACATAGTCTTTTCAGGGGAAAAAGAAAATAATACTTCAAATCTTTTCGTTTTTTAAGACTTTATGGTTTGGCCTACTATTTGTATGCTGGAGAAAAATTTTCAGCAATTTTTAACAACACACACCCTTTTAACAATCTGGACACAAATAGTGGTGTTTAATTTAGTTTCATACCTCCTCTAGTTGACCTGAAATAGAAAACTTGATACCATTCGCAAAAAAATCTGTTTACTCACTTTGATAGCTTGGATACACTTACGCTCTTTTGATTTTGCTAAATTTTAAGAGCAGAAGTAGCCCCGAAAGTTTGAGCATAATACCCTCAGTCGTTCTTGGGATACTGCTGAGATTCCTTATTGGGAAATAGCATTAAAACAGTGCAAAAAAAACAGTGCATTTTGATGTAATCTTAAGGCAACATTTAGTTTTTAAACATAATGGGCAGATGGGAGGGAAGTTTTCGACTATTAAAAAGGGCACTTGCCCTTTCAATTCCAATTGAATGAGCCCTTTTTGAGTTTCTACAAAAACGCTTTCCATAAACACCTTATATGCCCCCAGGGCATAAAATACAACCCTTGCCCTGAGGGCTCTGGGGAGAGTGTCATCCTCAAAGATTTAATTTCCAGAACTTTCAACTACGTTAAACAAAATGGCTATCTCAAAATTTTGATTGGATGTGTTTGGGGAAATGGTGGGTGCGAGAGGGGCATTAGTTGCTCTCCATCACTTTCAATTATTAAAAAAGGCACTATGGGCGTGAGAAAGGGGTTAGTTGCCCTCCAATCACTTTCTAGCATTAAAAAGGGCATTAGCCCTTTCAATTTGCAATCGAATGAGCCCTTTTGAAGTTTCTACGACAACGCTTTAAATAAAAACCTTATATGCCCCCAAGGCATAACTTACAACCCTTGCCCTGAGCGCTGGGGGGAGGTTTTCATCCTCAAAGGCCTAATTTCCAGAACTTTTAACTACGGTGAAGAAAATTGCTATCTCGAAATTTTAATTGTATGTTTTTGGGGAAATGGTGGGCGTGGGAGGGGGTTAGTAGCCCTTCAATAACTTCCGACTATTAAAAAGGGCACTGTTCCTTCAATTTGCAGTAGAATGAGCCATTTTTGAAGTTTCTAGAACGTTTCTTTCTTACGTTTCTTCTCTTTCTTTCTCTGAAGTTTCTTTCTTATAAATAAATTGATTGATTGATTGACAACGCTTTCTATAAAAACCTTATATACCCCAGGGCATAACTTACAACCCTTGCCCTGAGGGCTGTGAGGGGGTTGTCATCCTCAAAGACATAATTTCCGGACCTTTCAACTACGTAGAAAAAAATGGCTATCTCAAAATTTTGATCGGCTGTGTTTGGGGAAATGGAGGCCGTGAGAGGGGGGTTACTTACCCTCCAATCACTTTCGACTATAAAAAGGACACTAGCTGTTTCAATTTCTAATCGAATGATTCCCTTTTGAAGTTTCTACGACAACGGTTTCTCTAAGAAAAAACTTTGTAGGCCCCCAGGGCATAACTTACAACACTTGCCCTGAGGGCTGTGGGGGGAGTGACATCCTCAAAAACATAATTTCCGGACCTTTTAACTACGTTGAACAAAATGGTTACCTCGAAATTTTGATTGGATGTGTTTGGGGAAATGGTGGGTGTGAGCAGGCTGTTATTAGCCCTCCAATCACTTTCGACTATTAAAAGGGGGACAAGCTCTTCTAATTTCCAATCGAATAATTCCTTTTTGAATTTTCTACGACCACGCTTTCTATAAAATCAACCTTATATAACCCCAGGGCATAACTTACAACCCTTGCCCTGAGGGCTGTGGGGGGAGTGTCATCCATATAAACATAAATTCCAGACTTTTTAACTACGTCGAACAACATGGCTATCTCAAAATTTTGATTGGATATGTTTGGGGAAATAGTGGGTGTGAGAGGGGTGTTAGTTATCCTCCAATCACTTTCAACTATTAAAAAGAGCAAAGTCTCTTCTAATTTCCAATCGAATGAGCCCTTTTTGAAGTTTCTACAACATCACTCTTCTAATTTCCAGTCGTATCTTCTACAACATCACCCTTCTAATTTCCAATCAAATGATTCCTTTTTGAATTTTCTACGACAACGTTTTCTATAAAAAAAACCTTATATGCCCCTAGGACATAACTTACAACCCTTGCCCTGAGGATTGTGGAGGAGTGTCATCCATATAAACATAAATTCCGGACTTTTTAACTACGTCGAACAAAAATGGCTATCTCAAAATTTTGATTGGATGTGTTTGGGGAAATGGTGGGTGTGAGAGGGGTGTTAGTTATCCTCTAATTACTTTCGACTATTAAAAAAGGGCACAAGCCCTTCTAATTTCCAATCGAATGAGCACTTTTTGAAGTTTCTACAACATCACTATCTATAAAACCTTATATGCCCGAGGAATAACTTATAAACCTTGTCCCGAGGGCTCTGAGGGGTTATCATCCTCAAAGACCTAATTTCTAAAACTTTTAACTACGTTGAACAAAACGGCTATCTCAAAATTTTGATTGGATGTGTTTGGGGAAAAGGTGGGCGCGAGAGGGGGGTTAGTTGCCCTCAAATCACTTTCGACTATTACAAATGGCGCAAGTCCTTTGAGTTTCCAATCGAATGAGCCCTTTTTCAAGTTTCTACGACAAAGCTTTCAATAAAGACCTTATATGCCCCCATGGCATAATTTACAATCCTTATCCTGAGGGCTGTGGGGGTAGTGTCGTCCTCAAAGATATAATTTCCGGACCTTTGAACTACTTTGAACAAAATGGCTATCTCAAAATTTTGATTGGACGTGTTTGGATAAACGGTAGGCGTGGAAGGGGTGTTAGTTGCCTTCCAATCACTTTTGACTATTAAAAAAGGCACTTGCCATTTCAATTTCCAATTAAATGAGCCCTTTTTGAAGTTTCTACGACAACGCGTTCTATAAAACCTTATATGCCCCCAGGATATAACTTACAACCCTTGCCCTGAGGGCTGTGGGGGAGTGTCCTCCTCAAAAACATAATTTCTATCTGGAAATCAACTATGCTGAACAAAATGGCTATCCCAAAATTTTGATTGGATGTGTTTGGGGAAATAGTGGGCGTGGAAGGGGTGTTAGTTGCCTTCCAACTACTTTCGACTATTAAAAAGGGCACAAACCACTCCAATTTCCAATCGAATGAGCCCTTTTCGAAGTTTCTACGACAACTCCTTCGATACGAAGTGCCCAGGTCTAAAGAAAAAAAAATAATAAATTGTGCCGAGAGAGAGAGAGAGAGAGAGAGAGAGAGAGAGAGAGAGAGAGAGAG
>JAQQPU010000333.1:75375-99736 GCA_029168905.1 Artemia sp. Kazakhstan ARC1039
AGAGAGAGAGAGAGAGAGAGAGAGAGAGAGAGAGAGAGAGAGAGAGAAAGAGAGAGAGACCTCTCGGAGTGTGGTCGGGATAATACACAATTGGTAATAAATGATGTTACTAGCACCTGTGCAATGCAGTCAGCTTGCAAGATTCCCACCCCTGGCAAGATTCCTAGAATTCCAGTATTATTTTTATACGATTAATCAGAGTGTGTTTGGGATATTACACAAGTAGTGATAATAAAAGTTACTAGCCCATGTGTTCTAATATAGGAACACAGTTGGCAGGACTCCCACGGCCCACCCCTCTGGTCTCTAATGACATCACATGACCTACACCCTCTTAAATGGTCAGGTGTAATATGCTTGACGCAATTTGTAACCTTGCGTTAGAAACCCATGGAGAATCCCCGATTGTAACCGAGAACGACACACACCTTATGTGATGTCACTTAATGATTGTGCAACCATCACTGTCACATAATACCTTTTTGGCATTTTTTTCGCGCGAAACGTTCAAAGCATTGTTTTCTTTCTTTTAACTTAATGACGGCGCGCACTTTATGTAAGGTCAGAAAACACTTTTATGTAATGACGGCGTGCATCACTGTCGCATATTTTTTTGTATTTTATTTTTCACCAGAAACGTTCAAAGCATTTCTCTTTTTTCTTTTAGTTCTTTGACCTCGCTAGCACTCGAAAGGTCAATTTTCTTCCAATGAGTCGGCTTTTCAAGCAACATGACTAAACTGCCATTGTCAATATTCTGTATTAGGGAAAAACTTTCAAGAAATAGCACATTCCCATGACGTCATAAGACACACCTCTGTCTATTCCATGATAAATCTAGCGGGATTCCAAGCTCATGTCGGTCTTCTCCTGGCCAGGTGTAACATCGATGATGCAAAACAAGCATAGGAAATATTTATTTTTTGAAAAAATTGTTCTAAATGTATTTCTAGAAATAAAGACTAAGGGATGCTAAAATTGTGTGAACACCTTGATTGTGCTAAACAATAAATCTTAAGTTTTATTATTTCAAACAAATTTACAACAATATTAAAACACAGAAAAAAACAGTTAAAAAACCCGACAAACAAAAAAAAAACGTGAAAAAGGCTTATCATACTATATGCAAAAAGAACCATGTATTATAGAAAGTCAAGGGTGCTAACATGGCTGGAGTCGGTGTTGGACTCGGCATATTGAAAGCGCCTGGAATTAGAGTTGAAATCAGTAATAACTTACAAATCTAGTTAAAAGTACCTTTAAAACAGGACTCTGAAGTTGGAGTTTAAGAGCTGCCATCCCCTCCCCTTAGCAATCATTTCCAGAGGGCGAGGTTGATATTAGATGCAAATTTTTAAGCACTATTGAGTATTTCCGAGAGCTATTAACGAAAATGCCTCGTTTCTTTATGCCAAGACTATGAATATTTCACACCACCATGACAATATATGGCTGCCCCCACCTCCCTAACAGTCATTTCCAGAGGGCAGGGTTCATATTAGATGCAAATTTTTAGGCACTATTGAGGTATTTCCGAGAGCCCTTAACGAAAACACAGCGTTTTTGTGCCAAGACTATGAATATTTCACACCATCGTGATAATTGCGGCAGCCCCCACCACCTAGCAGGCAATTCCAAGGAGGAAGGGTTGAAATTCGAGATAAATTTAAACCGTATTAAGAGGTATTTTGGAAGAGATTTTAATGAAAATGCATCATTTCTATGAATGTAAGTTAAATTTTCAGCCCCCCCCCAAGGTAAAAATTCCTTAACACCTCCACCATAACTTTTAAGCTGTAGAACACTATACTCCAAGCAATTCACACCACAGCAACATTATTTGACTGCCCCTCTGACATCACATCATCACCTCTAAGACATTTTTCAGACATTTCTTGTTAAAAATTATGCTTCAATCTGGTAATTCAAGTTTTTGCAAGCCAAGTTGATCATTATAACCTTCAAAATACTCCAAACCATCGTGGTATGACACACCTCCTCCGACATCCACGTGGCACCACCCTCATCACCCCCTAGGACATTTTCAACCTTTTCCCCACCGAAAATGAGCTCATGAATCTAAATTAAACCCTGTTTTTACTTGAACAGCGGAACTCGGCATTTTATTGTTAGAGTGTGATAGTTCAAGCAATTCACGCCACAATGTCACACTATTACTGCTCTATGGCACCCTCTGACATCGTCCCATCACCCCCAAGACATTTCTTGTCATTTCTTCAGACATTTCTTGCTAAAAATTATTCTTCAACCTATTGATTCAAGTTTTCGCAAACCAAGCTTATCATAATAACCTCCAAAATACTCCACACCACCGTGGCATTACACACCAGCCCCCTCCGTCGTCCACATGTCACCACCCCTCATCACCCCTATGACATTTTCAACCTTTTCCCCACCAAAATAAGCTTAAGAATCTAAATTAATCACTTTTTCATTTGAATAGCAGAACTCGGCACTTCATTGCTAGAGTGTGATACTCCAAGCAATTCACGCCACAATGCCGTACTATTATTGCTCTGTGGCATCCTCTGACATCCCCTTCGTCATTCCTAAGACATTTTTCAGATATTTCTTGTTAAAAATGATGCCTCAATCTGTTGATTCAAGTTTTCGCAACCAACCCTAAGTGATACACCATGTCAATTCACATCACTGTGGCACTATTCCATTTTCACATATTTTCATTGAAAAAGCCACAAATCCTATATTTCTTGTGGATAGGCGCGTAAAACCACAACATTAAAGTTCTTTAATGTGATGTATTTGATGCTGTAACTTTTAACCAGACCCGTTACACCTTTGAAGGTGTCACCCCTTTTCAAAAATCTAATTTTCTTCAATAGAATACAAAACTTAGATTACAGGCAAAATTTCTCTGATATAGTGAATAACCAATATTTTCTAAGATTTTCCCCACTGACTCTTCACAAAATTGTGAAGTTGTTTGACTACTAGCATACATTCACAAATCTTACCACATTGACTTTTCCATTTTTTGAATATTTTCATTAAAAAAGCAACAAATTCTACATTTCTTGTGGATAGGCGCGTGAAACCTCAACATTAAGGTTCTTTGATGCGATGTATTTGATGCTGTAACTTTAATCAAGACCCGTTGCAGCCTTTGGGAGCGTTTCCGCCGTTTTAAAAATCAAATTTGCTTCAATAGAATACAAAACGTAGATTACAGGCAAAATTCTCGAGGATTTTTCAGTGATTCAATTCAATTCAAACTTTTTATTTCCTCCGAATACGAAGAGTAAAAAAGAAATAAATAAAAATAATAACCGCTAATCAACAGGCCATAAAATTATTTTAAACTATATAACAGCAAATACGCAAAGGCCTTCAATCAAAATTACCACACAAATTAACACTTCATTCAATAGATAATAAATTAACACTTCATTCAAAAATTAAATCAAATAAAATAAATTAAGCTTCGTGCGCAGCTCTATATTAATTATGAGAAAAAACATTTAATTTGGATAAAAAATTCTTTTGCTTTTTCTCCAAAACATCAACAGGGTTTTTTATTTTATATGCATTCATTAAAAAAGTATTTGATTCAGATTTAGAAAAGCGGCAAAGGAACTTAGCAAAATAAAAAAATGTGGTTTTTACATGCGCAATATTACTAATTCTAAAAAACGGGAGAAGCGATGAAAAAACTAAAATTTGAGGCAAAGCGACTGTATTATATACCCGAGCCAGTGATTTCCGAGAAAGAAGATCGCGAAGACAAATTACTGCCCCGAAACTAGACGCTATTCTACTTTTAACTGCTTTAGAAATAGAAGCACGGCATAGAGCTAAAGTTGGTCCATAAGGCACACCAAGATATAAAAAAGATTCCAAAGGTTTTAAAATACTATCATAAATACGGACAGAAATTTCTGAATTAACGAGATCATTAGCCTTAGGACCAAGAATTAAAAACTGACACTTTTCAGGGCGAAAGCGAAGTCCATGCTCACTAAAAACCTTTGCTAAAGAATCTACATTTTGTTGAAGTGACTGAAGCAATCGACTCAAAAGGAGTAAATCATCTGCGTAAGCAATCCGCGACAGAACATAACCTTTACCATAAATAAAATTCAACTGAATTTGATCAAATAGCCCCGAAAAAGTAATACTGAAAATCAAAGGAGAAATAATGCTTCCTTGTCTCAGCCCCCTACATAACTTAACATTATAATCACTAAACTGATTCTTCCACTTAATACGAATACGAGAAGAGCCATACCACTTTTTTAAAACCAAAACTACTGGTAGTGGGACATTATTCTTCAGAAGCGCAGTCATAGCCCAAGAATGGATAATTGAATCATACGCCGCCGCAAAATCTAACGCAAGTGTATAAACTCTATCCCATTGCTTACAAAAGGATATTATTCTTGAAAGGAGGGTATGAGCAACATCCATGCTTAGACCCTTACGGAACCCAATTTGATTCAGGCCTTGGTTACAAGGCTCCAAATACTTTAATAAAACTAACTCAAAAACTTTGCTAATCTGGCACGAAACAGTAATCGGCCTGTAATCAGAACATCGATTCGTATTCCCTCCTTTTTTTGAAAGGGATGAAGTGGCAGCACGAGAAAAGCTAGTTGGAAGAACTCCAGAAGAAAGAATAATAGTAAAAAGAGTAGCGAGGAGAAGGATTGCTTTGGGGGATGCCCATTTTATATGGTTTGAATGTATACCATCATGATCAAAAGAATGCTTACTTTTTAGAGCTTTAATTGCTACCGTTACATCATCAACAGAAACAGATATTTTACTATTTGGGCGGGGCTTTGAAATTTCTTCCGATAATAAAGAGTCAAGCCGTGATTCAACTGCCGCATCACCGGATGAAAAAACTTGATTATAATGAGTTATCCAATCATCTAGTTTCAGAGAACTATTAGAATCCGGTGAACAATTATTATTACGACGTCTAGAATTAACCAAACTCCAAAGCTCATTCTTATCACTAGTAATCCTTGAACCAATTTCATCTTTTATAATTTCATTATGCAAACGCAACTCGGCCCGAAAAACGCGTTTAGTTAATTTCATACCATCATAAAATGGTCCAGGTCGCGGTTTTCCCGCGCAATTCCAAAGGTAACAAGCTTGAGATGCATTCTTTTGGCTTTGCTTTAAAATCGGGTTAAGGTTCCAACCTAAAACACGAGATCCACGACGGAAAGAATCAGTTCTAAATGCTTTATTAGCCCCGACTTTTAAACTATGAACAATTTCAAGGTAAAATAGATCAATATCAATTTGATCAACATCCTTAGAATAATTTACAATTATTTTAACTAAAAGTGCATCTGATTCTTCATGATATTTGCACATTTTTTCCCGATCACAGATCATTTTATTTACAATTTGACTAGAACGATGGATAATTTCGAAAGATGGAATTTGAATATTTAAATGAAAAGAAAGGTAAAAATGGTCACTAATAGGCATATCCAACCCAACATGAACAGGCTGTGGTAATAACGCTGCATTTGAGACCAGCACATGGTCTAGATTAGAGCAAGAACCAGAATTATGGACATACGTAAAATCCGCATCTTTTGAAACTATAGTAAAAACCGAAAACAAAGATAAAAGAGCGGAGGAGCGGACATCAGAGATAGCAATGTTGCAGTTAAAATCCCCGCAAATAAGCCACTGGAAATCTGATGGAACTTTCGCGACACATCGCGATAATTCTAAACATGCAAAATTGACATCAAAATCCGAATCAATAGTATGATAATTTGTTGGTAAATAGCACGAAAAAACAATAATCCCTGGGATTCGAACAGCAACAAAATAACGATTAACGGCAAAAACTGAAACTGGAATATTCTCTCGAATAAAAATGCAAACGCCTCCTGATGGGCGTCCACCTGTAGGTGTAGCTGGAGATATAAAACACTTAAACTGCTGCGACAGGCTCGAAAGAAGACTAGTAGAGTGGTCCAGAAGATGATGCTCTTGCAGACACAAAATATCCAGATTGAGCAGCATAGACTGCAATACATGTTGTTTATCACCAAAACCATTCAGATTCAGAGATATAATTTTTGCACTAATCATTTTTTATTCTTTGCAACTTTTTCGGTTAACTGTTTGCAGCGAAAACTAAATCCAGTATGCTCATGAGATCCACAATGGAAGCAACAAGGTTCATTCTGGCAAGGGTTGTTCCTAGAATGAGAGTGTCCACTACCAAGGCACTTGAGACAACGTTCCACGCTAGAGCAGCCTGACGATATATGCTCTAGCGACCCGCATTTGTAGCACATTCGCGGTAAAAACTTGTAATCAGTAAGCCGGAAATGTTCGTAGCCAATGTGAATCCCATGACGCAAATAATGAGACTTGGCCGTCACCGAACGGAAGTATACACGATATGATTTCGAAACACCGATGCGCTGTATTTCTTCGATACCATGGTTAGAAGCACACACACTCTCTAGGTTGATCGGGAAGTCCACTCGTGATAATAAACCGACAATTCTCGATTTGCGAACCTCAGTTTTACCGACCTTTTCATTCAAACAGGCTTTCAAGTTTTCGGCGTTTTGTCTTTTCGTATGAATGACCCATTTCTGTTGCTGGGATCCTGATTCCTTAGAAAGTGAAATCCGCACTATACCATCAGCTCCATCCAACGATTTCAGAAAAGCTTCACGCTTTAAGGGATCATCACAATCTTGTGGTGGTGAATCTACTACAAGACCCACTGTTTCTGACTCGTTATTCAGCGGAGGCCAGGATTTATCATTGAGTTTTTCTTTATTTATACAGCTCAAAACCTCGCTCTGTACTCCGTCACAACACTCTTTCACCAAAACAGGAGTCTCTGCTACCTTACTTGTGACGTAATCAAGTTTATCAATTATGCTAAAAAGATGCCGGTCCCAGGTTTGAATGGCACGGCTAAAGTGAGCATTTTGATCCGTATCTATCGCAGGTATCGCATCACTTGCAGTCATAACGAATTTCAGACTTGGCAAGCAAGGGGTTGCGTCTTCAGAAATAAGGATGTCTAAAATATCCTGTGACAGGCTTTGCTTAGCAGAGGGGCCGCGACGTGCAAGGAGTTTATGCGTGGGGTTCACTAGAGATGTTAGGAGGCTTCTAGCTTGATCAAGATGATCATAAGAATAGAAGTTTGTACACGAAGATATACAGGAGGCGGACGAAATTCCTGACTGTAGACAGTGCCGGAAAAAACTTAAAACTGGGGAATAAACAAGAGTCTCTGAAGGAGGCGAGACCTGCGGGGAAGCAGGTTTATCAGAAAATTTCTCGCAGCAGTCAGAGCACTGATATATTATAATACTGTCTTTCTCAATACTCTGAAGAATTTCACAGTGGTTATGGCAGAGGCGACCACAACCACCAGCAGATGTGTTGCAAATAACTGTTCCTCTGGTTGCGAGGCTGAGGCTCTCTTTGCAAACCTTGCACCCTGTCTTGTACAACTTTTCAGAAGTCACGGCAGCCATTTATCAATTAATAATAATAACATATAAATATTAACTTGGT
The DNA here is from genome assembly GCA_029168905.1 of Artemia sp. Kazakhstan ARC1039. Lineage (NCBI taxonomy): Eukaryota > Metazoa > Arthropoda > Branchiopoda > Anostraca > Artemiidae > Artemia > Artemia sp. Kazakhstan ARC1039. The sequence continues at coordinate 82,939 of JAQQPU010000333.1, forward strand.
ACTATGCGCTAAGGAAATGCAAGGGGGCTACCCCAAACAACTGCCCCGCCTTCGCCTGAGTAAAACTATTACCAGATAAAATCTCTGCTTACGGAAGGTGTTCTCCTCGGTGATCTTATATCCAAAAATAACAGTTCATAAACGCTCACAATCTATCACCGCGGATCGCGCCAAAATTCATTTCATTTCACATAGCATCCTCCTTCGCGCAATTTAATTTACTGTAATTTATTTCAAACAATCCTTATTCCAAACTGTGAATATCCAATATTTTCTAAGATTCCCCCCCCCCGACTCTTCATGAAATTGAGAAGTTGTTTGACTACTAGCATACATACACCAATCTTATATTGAATTTTCCATTCTTACATACTTTCATCGAAAAAGCAAGAAATTCTACATTGGTTGTGGAAAGGCGAGTGAAACGTTCACATTAAGGTTCTTTGATGTGCTGTATTTGATGCTGTAACTTTTTCTCTTCTTCGGAAAAAAATCTAGAACAGAACTTGATCTTTTTTCTCTTCTTTCAGGAGATTCTGAATCAAAGTTTAACATTTTCCTCTTTTTTGAAAAAAATTTGAAATGGAAGTTTAACATTTCTCTTCCATGAAAAAATTCAGAAGAGAACTTGAACCTTTCTTCTCTTATTTGAGAAAATTCAGAACTTAGTTGGAATTTTTTCTTCTTTGAGGGAACAGAGAACTGATGAGTAACTTTTTTACCTTTTTTGGAAAATTTAGAATTGAAGTTTTCTCTTTTCTGGAAAAAAATGAGAATTCGTTGGCGAATCACATAGCCGGAGTTCTCTCCTTAAAATAAAAATTTAGAAGGGAAATTGAACTTTTCTTCTCTTCTTTCAGAAAATGGAGAATTTATGTTGAACTTTTTTTCCTTCTTTGCGGGAACTCAGAACTGATGTGTAACTTTTTTCTCTTCTCGGGAAAAATTCAGAATCGAACCATAGCATTTTTTCACTTCCATGGAAAAATCCAAAAGAGAAGTTGAACTTTTTTCTTCTTTGAAAAACTCAGAACAGAAGAGGAACTTTTTTATCTTCGTTCTTCACTTCTTTGAGAGAACTCAGAACTAAAGTGGGACTCTTTCTTCTTTAGGAAAACTCAGAACTCAAGGATAACTTTCATCCCCTTCTTCAGAAAAAAATAAGGGTCAAAACAAAATTTTTCGATCTTCTACCGAAAATTCAGAAGTGAAGTGGGACTTCTTTTCTTCTTTGAGAAAATTCAGAATTGAACTGGAACTATTTCTATTCTCTGGAAAAATTCGGAATTGAAATGTAACTTTTTTCTCTTCCTTCAGAAAATTCAGAAGAAAATTTGAACTTTTTTCTCTTTGTTGAGAAAATTCCGAACGAAGAAGGAACTTTCTCTCTTCTTAGGAAAACTCAAAACTGAATTGTAACTTTTTGTATCTTCTACTGAAAATTCAAAGTTTAACATTTTTCTCTTCATTGGAAAAACATTCATAATTAAACATTAAGATTTTTCTCTTCTCTGGATATTCACAAGAGAACTTGTACTTTTCCTCGGTTCTTTGAGAAAACTCAGAATTAAAGTGAAACTTTCTCTCTTCTTTGGAAGAAATTCAGAATCGAAGTATCACTTTTTCCATCTTCTACCGAAAATTCAGAAGTGAGACGTCTTTCTCTTCACTGAGAAAATTCAGAAGAGAACAAACTTTTTTTCCTCTTCGTTTAGAAAATTCCAAACTAAAGTGGAACTCTTTCTCCTTTAGGAAAACTCAGAACTGGAAAATAAACTTTTTTTCCCTTTTCGGAAAAAAATTCAGATTTGAAGTATAACTTGTTGCATCTTCTACCGAAAATTCAGAAGTGAAGTGAGACTTCTTTCTCTTAATTGAGAAAACTCAGAAGTGGAGTGAGATTTCTTTTTCTTCTTTGAGAAAATTAAGAATTGAACTGGAACTATTTCTGTTCTCTGGAAAAATTCGGAATCGAAATGTAACTTTTTTCTCTTCCCTGAAAAAATTCAGAAGAGAACTTGAGCTTTTTTTCTCTTTGAGAAAATTCAGAACTAAAGTGGAACTTTCTCTCTTCTTAGGAAAATCAGAATTGAAGTTTAACTTTTTCTGTCTTCTATGGAAAATTCAGAGTGGAAGTTTAACATTTTTTTCTTCATTGGAAAATATTCACAATTAAACATTAATATTTTTCTCTTCTATGGAAATTTCAGAAAAGAACTTTTCCTCATTCCTTTGAGAAAACTCAGAATTGAAATGGAACTTTCTCTCTTCTTTGGAAAAAATCACAATCAAAGTATAACTTTTTCCATCTTCTACCAAAAGTCAGAAGTGAGACTTCTTTCTCTTCACTGAGAAAATTCAGAAGAGATGAACTTTTTTTCTCTTAGTTTAGAAAATTTCGAACTATAGCATAACTTTTTCTTCTTTAGGAAAGCTCAGAACTGAATTGTAACTTTTTTCCCTTCTCCGGAAAAAATTCAGAGTTGAAGTTCAACATTTTTTCTCTTCTTTGGAAAACATTCACAATTTAACATTAACATTTTTCTCTTCTAAAAATTCAGAAGGGAACTTGAACTTTTCTTCACTTCTTTGAGAAAACTCATAATTAAAGTGGAACTTTCTCTCTTCTTTGGAAAAAAATCAAATTCAAAGTATAACTTTTTCTATCTTCTACCGAAAATTCCAAATTTAACTGGAACTTCTTCTTCTTCAGAAAAACTCAGAACTGAACTGTAATTTTTTCTCTCTTCTTTGAAAAAATTCAGAATCAAACTTTTAATGTTTCTCTTCTTTGATAAATTCAGAGGAGAACTTGAACTTTTTTCTGCTTTGAAAAATTCAGAACTGAAGTGTAACTTCAGTTCACTGCATTTAATTTAGGTTCATTTAACTTAGGTTAGCATGAGTGGTCATGCTAACCTAAGTCAAATGAACCTAACTTAATGTAGTTAACTTTCGAGGGGTAATTTTTCGAGGGATAACCGTCCAGGGAGGGAATCATTTGGGAGGGGCATTAGCCAGAAAAGTGTTAATGCACAAGCAACAACAAAAATCCATTGAAATTTGAATTCAAAGTGTTTTCTTTGGATGGGGAGCGAATTGATTAATGAAGAAATAATTAGCCTAAACAAGAAAATTAATAACAGAAAACTTTACAGTTTTTTTCTTGTGAAAAATATTTGAAACAGGTAAAATTCAATGCTTATAAATATTAAACAAATTCTGTTATCATCAACTAATAAATGGAGAAAGTTTTACACAAAATGAAAATGGAAAATAAATATAATTAAACTATTAGGAAAGAAGATTTAGACATTGAAATGGAATATACAATTAAAGCAACGAAATGTGTTACACCTAAATATGGAAAGAAAATCATTATCATTATTGATTTTAAAGGTGAAATGGTTGGTCTATTTGCACCTAAGTGTATTGATTCTAATGCGGCTGATCTTGAAACGAAATTAAAAAAAAAATAGATAAAGGTATGATTTTAAAGGTTATTGAAAGAAAATATAAAGATAATATAAATTATTTAGATATTAATCTAACAATTAAATATTAGAACAAAGAAGTAGAATGATCAAAAATATGATGTAATATATATTAATAATAATAATAATAAATTTAATAATTCTAATCATCTGTACTATTGCATAAAAAAATATTTGTAAAATCATGTCCATTTCTTATTTTTTAAAGCTTTTTCTATTGTCACACCACCTGTTTTGATGGTAAGTTATGATGGGAAATGCTTAAAAATACAGATTTTTCACTTGAAAATCATGTAAATTGGGTTGAAAAGGGGTTGTTAAAGTGAATGGAATTGATGAGTACGGTATGCAGAAACTCCATATTCTATACTACTGATACAAACCTATAAATGAAGAACTGTCTATGTATAATACCATACTGACTTCTAGCAATTTTTGCTTTTCTACATATTTCTTTTAACCATCTAAAAAAAAGAATTGACATAACTGTGCTAAGACATATGACAAAAATTAGTTGAATTTCACACAACACCAGTGCTACTTGTGTGAAATTTACCTCTGCATCAGCATGCTGTACAAAATTTCTGCAGAGAATAGAATAAAGTGAATGTAAAAAACATATGTAGGCTATATTTTTCTCATACTTTAGAAATTTTGTGAGCACCTATAAGCAGTACTAACCTTTGCTTTTGAAGGGAATTATAGACAAAAAACAATATTCAGTGCAACCCCCTCCAGAAATATATACCATCCACATTGTGATTTACACAAAAAAATTGTGTAATTTTTATAGAATTTACTTTTTTATACAAAGATACAATGGGGAAGGTAATTTTAAAACTCTGGGAGTCAATTTTCCCTTCCAATTGGCATCCCTGGCAATTTTTTGTTAATTTATGATTTCTTCCACAATTATACCAAGAATTGTTCAGATTTTTCTGGATATTCTTTGTAAAACAATGGCCAGCAGATAACTGGTTGATTTTAACTTTTAATACTTTGATTTATCCTGTATCTTTACTTAGACATATGGGCACCCATAGGGGAGGGCACCAGCTCCCCCTGGATGCACAATGCTGCATTGTTTTTATATTTTTGTTTTGAGATTTACCATTACACAGCATTGGAAGCACCAATTAGACCAGGTAAGATCCCCCCCTGAAATTCAGCTTATGGATGCCCATGCTTAGACTGTGCTATTGTGCTGCCTATGATTTTTATTTTGGCTTTATGTGGCCTGCTGTTATCAATGCTGTTTTTTAATTTAAATTGGTGAACCAACAAACAAATCAATTTAATAAAAAAACGAAAATAATACTTCAATAAATCACATATATTAAAAGTTTAGAACAACTACTTAAATCTTACTGAGTTGAAATCTATTCCAAATTACAAGCAAATGAATAGTGTGATACCTGGGGCTATTAGAATAGAGCTTGGTTCAATTATGAGATTGAGCATCCTGTGCTGGGTGAGAGGGTTGGGGGAATGAAGGAGGATATGTACTGCAGCCAAGGCTGTCATGTATAGGGGGGATGCCCCCCCCCACAATGTTTTTGGTCACTTGGTAAAAAAAAAAGTAAAATCACAGAGCTTTGTGCCACAATTTGTCCAATGTTGCTAAAATTCTTTGTTTGGTTCAATAAAAACCAAACAATACTGACATGTCATCTACAGAAATTTTGAACTTGATTGGTAAACACAGCAGTTGTACCAACTCCTGCCATGATTTACAGATGGTGCCACATCTTTTTATTTGGTATAATCAGCATTAAAATAGTGACATGATATGTACCAAATTCTAAATCTTGGTCAGTAAATGCAGCAGTTTTACTGACTTGTGCAGTGAATTTGTGTATTGTATTCAAAATGCATATTATATTGACAAAAAAAGTTGGTAAAAATGGCCAGCCAGTTGGTAAAATCTCTTGCCCATTTGTGGTGAATCTGGCTGAAAAAAAGCCAAGTGTATACAACATTTACCAGTAAAATTCTAGTTGAGCTACTTTTTGTTATCTTGGAAAGGGGTTAGGTTATGAAAAAGAAACTTTCAGGGATGAGAATACAGACCAAAGTACGTCCTGGGAAGGTATTTTGAAGTACCTATTGCCACTCCTTCTTCTTCTAGAGGGCCCTGACCTTTGATGACCTTTAAAAATCTTTGTGATATAAAAGTAAAACCTTACAAAATAGATCTTCTGCTCAACTAAAGCACAACAAAACTGTTTTCAGCTTCACAACTTTGCTCAGTCCCAATTTATGAGGTTTTAAAGATCCACAAATACCTTTCTTAAATTTAGAAAAAACTCATTGATATGGCTTAAAATTCTACTCAACTAGCAGCAATTACATTTTCAGAACTAAAAAAAGAATAAGAAACTGATAACTGAAAATTAAGGTAAAATGTTGTTTTGTCAAAGTTTCAATAGGATACTGTTCAATAGAAGGTTGGATACTGTTCTATTATCTGTAAGACATGCAATAAAAGAAACCAGTAAAACAGGTTCTTTCAGAAGAGAATTCCTATGCTGAGGATTGCAAACAGTGCTTTATCACTGCATTTACAATATTTAAACTTTAGTTTTTTGGGGTTTAGGGGGGACAGAAGTACCTAGGTTACGTTACATATTTAATATATGCTATGCTTTACCCCCAACCCCCCTAATGTACAAATATATAGCCAAAATTTACTTCTAAACTATTATATTTTTATCCTATTTTGTTTTATTTCATTAGCATTAACCAAACTTCACTTCTCATTACCTTAAATTACCTTAAATCGCAGCTAGGAGTGAAATTAAGGATTTTCATCCTTGTAATGCTCTGTTATGACTTCAATGGATTTGAGGTTGAGGACTAAATTTTGGTCAAGGACTCAGCAGCTTCCCAGTCATACAGGAACTCTTGCTGTAGCCATTCTTTGTCCAAACTTCTCTTGAAAGCATCTGTTGAATCAACAGCCACTGTAATTTCAGAGAGTAGATTCCACAAGTTTGTTAAATGTTGGCTGAAAAAATGGCTTCTTTCTCAGACTAAGGAGCATTGCTTGAAGATCTTTTTGGAATGACCTCTAGTAACAGAATATTCAGGGGAAGGGTAAGGAGACAAGGGAGAAGAAATTTTGTGGGTTGTTATCATGTCATCACATTTCCTCCTGTATTCAAGAGTGGAAAGTTTCAAGTGATGTAAACACTCTTTGTATGGCATTTGTTTGAGGCCTTTGACCAATTTGGTTGCTCTTTGTTGAACTCTTTCTAGAATTTCTTTGTCCTTCTTGAAATAGGGTGATGCCAGGGACATTCCAACCTCTAGGTGCGGGCAAACTAGTGCCTTGTAGAGCTTCATAAACATGCTTGGACATCTGCTAGAGATAGTTCTTATATTTTAGGCCCTGAATTCATTACTGTAAGTTTCAGTTTCATAGCCTAACCCCTTTCCAAGATTGCAAAAAGTAGCTAAACTAGAATTTTACCTTGGTAAAATTCTACTTTAGCTACTTTAGGCTATCTTGGAAAGGGACTAGGCTAAAAAAATTGAACTTTCAGGGATGGGTTTACTGGCTAAAGTATGTCCTGGGAAGGTATTTTGGTATATTTTTTGTTATTCTTATTATTGACTTATGAATAAATTAAACATACCCCTTGATGCCTTTTTTTATGCTCTTTCCAAATATAATAATCATTTTTGTTGGAAATGAATGTTACCCCCACCCCTATATATACCAATTCAGTGTATATATTTGCAGTTTAGGAGGGGGGGGGGGAAAGTTGAAACTTACCTCTCATTTACACAAGAAATAAAATGTACCCCTACCCTGTAATGTGCAAATATATATGCTGAATTGATATATATAAAGGTGGAGGTAAAATCTATTTCCAACAAAAATGGTTATTATATTTGGAAAGAGCTAAAAAAAATTAAGCTTTCAGGAATGGGTCTACTGGCTAAACTATGTCCTGGGAAGGTATTTTGGTAAATTTTTTGTTATTCTTATTATTGACTTATGAATAAATTAAACATACCTCTTGATGCCTTTTTTTATGCTCTTTCCAAATATAATAATCATTTTTGTTGGAAATTAATGTTACCCCCACCCCTATATATACCAATTTAGTGTATATATTTGCAGATTAGGAGGGGGTGGGGGGAAGTTGAAACTTACCTCTCATTTACACAAGAAATAAAATTTACCCCTACCCCCCTAATGTGTAAATATATATGCTGAATTGGTATATATAAAGGTGGAGGTAAAATCTATTTCCAACAAAAATGGTTATTATATTTGGAAAGAGCAGAAAAAAGGCATCAAGTGGTATATTTACTTTATTCATAAGTCAATAATATGAATAACAAAAATTTACCAGTATTTTGAAGTACCTACCTATACTCCTTCTCACTCTAGGGGGTCCTGACCTTTGATTACCTTTAAAAATCTGTGTGTTATAAAAGTGAAACCTTACAAAATAGATCTTCTGGTTGAATGAAGTACAACAAAAAAATTTTTCAGCTTCACAACTTTGCTCAATCCCAATTTATAAGGTTTTAAAGATATGCAAATACATTGGTAAAGTTCTATGAAATCATATTAGGCCTATTGAGTTAGGACTAAAGTGAATACACCATTTGATGCCTTTTTTATGCAGATTACGAATATAATAAGCATTTCTATCGGAAATGAATTTCAGCCCCCCCCCCCCTAAATAGGCTATACCTAACCTAACCCTGAATTGGCATATATAGGGGGGGGGGCTGATATTCATTTCCGATAGAAATGCTTATTATATTCGTAATCAGCATAAAAAAAGGCATCGAATGGTGTATTCACTTTCGTCCTAACTCAATAATATGATTTCGTAGAACTTTACCAATACATTTCCTAAATTAAAAAAAAAAAAAAAAAAACGCTGATATGGCTTAAAACAGGCTACTCAAATAACAGGAATTGCATTTTCAGAACTAAAGCCTTATGTGCATGTAAACAAGCTAAAACATGGGAGATAATGTTTGGCAATCTGAGAACTAGATTCACAGATTCAACGCACCTTGATCAAAAGTATTTTTGGCCTAAGACCAAAGATCAACAATTCTTCGTCTTCTTGGGATAATTTGTTAAAGGTGCATTGGGTCTTCCTCAAGCGAGTTGCGGACAAATCACAAATTCACGAAAAAATTGTTAGATTCTTGAGAAAAATCCCTAATGGTTCGTTTACACATTTCGGAAATCCGTCCGTTTCTGTTGGAACTATGGCTAAAATAACGCTACGTTTTAAGGCATAGATTTCAAATTATTGCAACAGCGTGACCTGGAGTCAAAGGGTTGAAAGGACTTGTTGGTAGCCATATGGTGGATATCCCCTGTAGCTATCATCAAAATATCAAAATGGGTATTATGTTCTCACCCTCTTCTGAAAGCTGTTGAGCAATAGAGAGCCAAATGCCATTGTTTTTCTTAGTTTTCTTATAGCCTGGGTGCGCAGGATCATACAAACTGGGGCAGCCTTGACCAAAGTTATAAGATCGTGTAGTTTTTGATAATCCATAGTCATGGTTTTATTCACTTAAAACCTTGTCAAAATTCCGTTCTGATTTGACCAAAACGTTGTGGAAAGCTAGAAATTTTTTCAGCATGAAAACGGACGGAATTTTCGCACGGATCGCTAAATCTGTATGATTTTCCGCAATGTGTAAACGAACCATAAATTAGCAGCAAAATCCCTAAAATCACAATCAATCACTTCAACAGACAAAATGTTTTTGCATAATAAAATAATGCAGGAGCGGACAGTATATGTGCACAGCACCTTACGGCCGAGAGTGATATGTTATATAGTCATTTATCATTACTTTTTCAGGTCATTTTTAATATTGGTATTGTTTGTGATTGTATATGCCTTGGTGTCGTAACACCAATCCTAAAAAAGGGAAAACCGCATTCTTCTTGCTCGTAACATAGGCCCTAGTGACGCATAGGTCACGGTGTCTAGTGTTTTTACGAAGGTTTTCGAGTTTTTGATCGTAGATCGGGTAAATGAGCATTGCACTATGCCCGAATTTCAAGTTAGGTTTCAGTTATCGCTAGGATGTTTCCATGCTTTACAAAGTTTATGCTCTATTCTACAAGATACGAGGCGTCGGGGAATATGTTGATTTTAGGTGCATATGATGTGACAAAAGCCTTTGGGTCACTTCTCCAATCTCAAACAATACTTGGATTATATAACCGCGTTGTTAGCCTGGACGTTATAGTGCCTCTTTACTACATGTATCACCATCTGAAAGTCCGGTTGAAACTCGGTGACTCGTTCACTGAAGAAGATCTCCCAGTTTACGTTGGTATAAAACAAGGAGCAATAAAATCCCCGACTATTTATGATAATGCCGCTCTCCCTGCCCAGGTTGATCTTCCTACTAGCTACGTATCTAAAAGTGTTGATATATCTGTACTCTGTTATGCCGACGACCTGTTGAACCTGTGCCGTTCCATTTACCAGTTTACAATGTAATTTTTGATGAGCTTGCAACTCGATATGATAACATAGATCTATCTACTAATGCTGCTAAGTTGCAAGTGCTATTTTTAATTGTCCTGATTTTTTAGTTCCAGAAAACGTTCGACTAGGTTTTTAGATATTGTCCCTATATCAGAGCTAGTTAACCTTGGTTTACCGATTGAGTCTTTCCTTTGGAATACAAGGAAGCTCCTTATTAAGCATGTTGAAAGAAAAATACGTGCAGCCTATGATAGTATTGTTAATTCGCAAGTTAGCCTTAAGCTTAGGCTACTGGCTAAGTTGTACAATAGCATCGCCCTTCCGCATATACTGTATCTAACTTCTTTTTGAGACGTTTTGACTAATAATGATAAGAAATCTCTGCGCAAATCTTACTTTAAGTTTGACATATACCTTCTACAAATCCCTGGATGGTTTAGAAACGGTTATGTGGTTCGATGTTTCGGCGGTGTGGAGCCCCTCCTCGCTGGGGACTCTCAGTTCGAAAGTTTATAAAGCCGTCCGTCTTCACACCCCTATAAAATGACTCTATTTTGATTTTGTTTTGATGTTTATTGTATTTGTTCATAGTTCGTTCTTTTTCTTTCTTTTCTTTCTTTTATTTTCATAATACTCCATTGCGTTTTGTTGTTTAAATGTATGATGGGAAACAAATATTCATTCATTCATTCATAATAAAAAACCCATTTTAGAAGCTCTTTACGCTTTTAAAACTGTTTTATTAACTTGATTAACTTATTTCTATCATTATGTCCAGCGCAGCGCAGGGCATAGTTAGTATAACTATCCCTATACATTTTAAATATACCTTCTTATAGCCTTAAAGAAAGGTGAAAATCCTCGCCCCGCTTCCTGAATTTTTCTGAATTGGCGCCTTTCGCTTATCCCTCCGATCTGGGAAATATGAATGTTGGCTTGGCTAGCGATGGTTTAATTGGACTATTTACTATTCTTTTAAAAGTTTTAGCTTCCCCATTAAATCCAATATTTTCATATAAATTTAGATGACATTTGCTTTTTGCTCTAATTGAATTAATATAATTACAGGAACACCAGCAACGAATTTAAAAAAATATCATCGAAATTGATTAGAAAATATATAATATATCTTTACTTTTTTATCGTAATTTTATCGCAAAAATTTACAAAAGAAGTAAATGACAAAATATTAAAGTCGCCTTTAAACACAAAATAACTATAAGATTCTTAGTAAATTCAGGTAAAGTTGTAAATCAAAAACAAACAAACAATGTGACGTAAATAAAATACTTTAGTCTCGTTGAAAATATTATGTTGGAAAACCCCCCAAAAATATAGAAAATAAAACCTTACGGCAAAAAATTAGCACTTCTTCTAATCATATCTGGACGAAATATTCGTCCGATCATATTTAACAGATCGGACGAAATTACTTCTACTACTAACAACACAGCAGTACCAAGCCACATGAGGCCAAAACAGCTAAGCACGCTCCTTTTCAATCCTATTCTATTCAAAGTCTTTCTCTTTACTCCCACCCAGGAAGTTAACATTTTCCTTAAATATTTCTTTAAAAGATACTCCTACCCTAATTGTGGACAACCAGATTTCTGTTAAGCCCTAGACGGTTGGCCGAAAAGGACAATCTCTGATAAACTGTCATCCTTCATCTGCAAAACGTGATCGAGGCATGTAAGTTTTTTGCCATTATAGCCCTAGAAAGCAGGATTGAACCATAATTTTCGCATAGGCTACTGTTTAAACTAGAGTCAGTCAGCCGGGTACCCTAATATGTTCTTCAAAATGTGTTGTTGCTCATATGTCAAAAATATGCAAATGTGTTGTTGCACAAAAAACGATGAAAATAGGCGAAATGTGTTGTTGCTAGAAATATGAAGAAAATATGCAAATGCATCGTTCCAAATGTCTTGTTTCACGATACACGAAGAACATATGCAAATGTGTTATTCGAAATAAATCGTTGCTCAAAATACGATGAAAATATGTGAATGTGTGTTTCGAAATATGTTTTTGCTTGAAATACGACGAAGATATGCAAATGTGTTGTTGCTCAAAATATGATGAAACTATAAATACTACATAGTTTAAAATGTGCTTTGACTCGAAATACGATGAAAATATGCAATTATATTGCTGCTCAAAATAAGATGAACATATGCAAATGTGTCGTTAAAATGTGCTTTTACTCGAAATATGATAAAAAAAAAATGCGAAATTGGCTCAAAATGTTTTGTTGCTCGAAACGCGATGAAAAAAAAATATGCAAATATATTGTTCAAATGTGTTGTTGCTCGAAATAAAATGAAACTGTGCAAATGTGAGGTTCAGAGTGTGTTGTTGCTCACCATACGATGGAAATATGCAAATGTGTCGTTCAAAATTTGTTGTGGCTCGAAATACGATTTAAGTACGCAAATGTGCGGTTAAAATGTGCTGTTGCTCAAAATATGCTAAAAATATGCAAATTTGATCTTCAAAATGTGTTGTTACTCGAAATCAGAAGGAAATATGCAAATATATGGTTAAAATTATGTTGTTGCTCGAAACATGATGAGAATATTCAAATGTGTGGTTACAAATCTCTTGTTGCTCGAATTACGATGAAAATTTGTAAATGCGTGATTCAAAATTTTTATTGCTCCAAGTACGATGGAATTATACAAATCTATGTTTCAAAATGTGCTGCTGCCCGAAAAACGATAAAAATATGCAAATGTGTGGTTCAAAATGTGTTGTGGCTCAAAAGACGATAAAAATATGCAAATATGGTGTTCCATCAAAACGTTCTGTTGCTTAAAATACAATGAAGATATAAAAATAAGTTAACCAGCATGTGTTGTTGCTCGAAATACGATAAAAATATACAGATGTGTGGTTCAAAACGTGTTGTTGCTCAAAATATGATTAAAATATGCAAAAAAGGTTCAAAATACAATTAAAGTAAACAAATGTGTAGTTCAAAATGTGCTGTTGCTAAAAATACGATTAGAATATGCAAATATGTGGTTAAATGTGTTGTTACTCAAAATGCGACGAAAATCTGTAAATTTGTTGTTCAAAATGTGTTGTTACTCAAAATAAGAATATTGTTCAAAATGTGTTGCTGCTGGAAATACGGTGAAAATATGCAAATGTTTGGTTAAAATGTGTTGTTGTTCCAAATAAGACGAAGTTATGCAAATCTTAGGCTCAAAATTTGTTGTTGTTCGAAATAGCGTAGCTGTAGCATTAATAGCATTCACAGCAGTAGTAGTAGTACAAGTGGTAATATAGTTGTAGTAGTAGTTGTAGCAGCAGTAGTAGTAAAAGCAGTAGTAGTAATAGTAGTACTAATAGTAAAAGTAGTAGTATCAGTAGTAGTAGTAGTATTAGTAGTACTAGTAGTAATAGTAGTAGTAGTGGTAATAACAATAGTATTCGTAGCAGTAGTAGTAGTAGTAGTAATAGTAGTAGTAATAGTACTAGTATTACTGCTGTTGCTAGAAGTAGTAGTATTAAGAGTAGCAGTAGAAGTAGCAGCGGAAGTAGTAGTAGTTTTACTAGTAGTAGTAGTAGTAATAGCAGCAGTTATAGTGGTAGTAATAGTAGTTGTAGTACCATAAGTAATAGTAGTAGTAGTGGTAGAAGTAGTAGTCGTAGTATTAGTAGTATTATTAGTAGTAGTAGTAGTAGTAGCAGTAATAGTAGCAGCAGTAGTAGCAGTAGAAGTGGTAGCAGTAGTAGTACTACTACTAGTAGTAGTAGTGTTAGTAGTAGTAGTAGTAGTCAAAGTAGTAGTAGTAGTAGTAGTAGTAAAAATAGTAGTAGTGTTAGTAGTAATAGTTGTATTAGTGCTAGTAGTTGTACTAGCAGTAGTATTAGTAGCAGTAGTTGTAAGAATACAACAAGTTGTAAGCATCAGTAATAGTGGTAGTAGCAGCAGTAGTAGTAGTTATTATAGTAGTAGTAGTAGTAGTGGAAGTAGCAGTAGTAGTCATAGTAGTATTAATTGTAGTAGTAGTAGCAATAGCAGTAGGAGTAGTGGCAGCAGAAGTATTAGTAGTAAGCAGCAGTAGTAATAGTAGTAGTAAGTGTAGCAGAAGTAGCGACGGTATTGCTAGTAGTAGAAGTATAGTAGTAGCATTAATAGTAATAGTAATAGTAATAGTAGTAGTAGTAGTAGTGGCAGTAGTAGTAGTAGTATTAATAGTCGAAGTAGTAGTAATAGTTTCAGTCGTAGTAACAGTATCAGCAGTAGTAGTAGCAATAGTAGTAGTAGTAGTGGTGGTATTAGTAGTAGTAGTAGTAGTAGTAGTAGTAGTAGTTCTAGTAGAAGTAGCAGTAGTAGTGGCAGTAGTAGTAGAGGTAGTAGTAAGTAGTAATAGTGATAGCAGTAGAAGTAGTAGTAGTAGTAGTAGTAGTAGTAGTGGTAGTAGTAATAGTATTAGTAGAAGTAATAGAAGTAGTAGTAGTAGCAGTATAGTAGTAGTAGTGTAAGGTTGCCCCTACTTATCAGGGCTAAAATTTGGTAGCGTGTTATAACTGAGGAGTTTGGTAAGATCGGTACTCAGAATCCAGTGACAACTGATATTTATTATAAAATAAAATAAAAGGAAAAATATTCTATTTCCAATTGTTATGAATACTTCTAATACCTCTTCTAGGTCGGTTTCAGTTTAATATTAATTAAAAATAACTTTCCCAAAAATAAGTTTTTTAAAGAAAAGTAAAGGCCATTTTAAGCTTAAGCTCAGGAGATACAAATACCTGCTAAAATTCAAAGTCAAAACCACCAGAAATTACTATTAAAGAATAAATGAAACCCAAAACGAAGAGAAATTAAATGAACAATCATAGCCAAAAAAATACAGCAAGTAATAATATAAATGAATAAATAGAATTAAAGCAAGTAATGCTTAGATTGAATAAGAAAATCAAGCTTAAAATGAAAACAAATATTTTGCTATTAAAGTATAAATGAAACTTAAAACGAACAGAAATTAAATAAACAATCAATGCGAACAAACATACAACATATATTAATGTAAATGAATAAATAATTTTAAAACGAGTGAAACTTAAATTGAATATGCAAATCAAGTTTGAATCGAATAAAAATAACTACAAACATGAGTGTTGGTATCGCCTCACTGCAGAACCCTAAGACCTACTGCGTCATTGGCGCCTTACTGAAAACTATTTGAGTCTTGAACAGTCTTGGAAAGTATAAACAAAATGAAATTGAATATTAGATACATATTGATATTAACTGTTGAAAGATCCATCAGTTCAAGATTTTTTTTCACTGTAATTTTTATTTTCATTTTCGATGCTGTAAGAACTGGAAAAGAATAAATTTGTGATATACGAGTAATTCGTTTTCAGTGAAGTGTCAATGACGCAGAAGGCTTTAGGTTTTTACGGTTAAGAAAGGGGGCAGTATCCAAATTTTGTTAGTGGTGAAACTATATTTGTCTTGACCAATCTTGGAAAGAACTAATAAATTAAACTGAATATTTGACGTATAATGATATTAATCGCTGAAAGTTCATCAGTACAAAATTTTACTGTAATTTTAATATTTAATTTTGAATATTAAGTACAAAAGAAAACATTTGTAATATCATTTGTTTTCAGTAAAGCGCTAATGACGCAGTAGGTTTTAGGCTTCTACAGTGAGGCGATACCCAGGCTCTTGTTTGTAGTTATTTTTATTCGATTCAAACTTGATTTGCATATTCAATTTCAGTTTCACTCGTTTTAAGATTTATTTATTCATTTACATTAATACATATTAAATGTTTGTTTGCATTGATTGTTTATTTAATTTTTGGTCGTTTTAAGTTTCATTTATACTTTAATAGAAAAATATTTTTTTCGTTTTAAGCTTGATTTTCTAATTCAATCTAAGCATTACTCGCTTTAAGATCTATTTATTCATTTATATTATTACTTTTTGTATGTTTTTTGCTACGATTGTCTATTTAATTTCTGGTCGTTTTGAGTTTGAATTTTAACAGGTATTTGTATCTCCTGAGCTTAAGTTTAAATTGGCCTTTACTTTTCTTTGAAAAACTTATTTTTCGGAAAGTTTTTTTTTTAATTGATTTTTGTTCGTTTTCTATTGCAAAAAGTTTCAAAATTTTATGGCATGGGGGGGGGGGGGTTGCGTGCTGTCCAATTATTCTTGACTTTAAAAAACGGATCTAGAACTTTCAATTTAAATCGAATGAGGTTTTTTTCAAAGTATATACGATTACCTCTTTGATAAGAGCCTTATATATGAACAACAGACAGCTTGCATAATTTGTGGACAGCGATTGACAACAATGAATGGATCACGAATGTTTGGAATTGACCTTAATAGGATTTTGTGTGCCAATTATAAGAGATTTACTATGTGTTCTTCTCATACAAAACTTTACCGTATTAAAGTCTTTGGGGTGGGGGTGGCGTACTTGGTATAAAGAAGAAAACCTTAGCGTAGACAGTAGGAGAGGGGAGGGTGAGGTTGGAGACTCATCCAATACGGGGTGGAACTTCACTTATCTCCACCGTTCCCGATTTAGGAGATTAGACAGACTCATTGGGCAGTAGAATGTTGGACCGTTTGAGTTGTGGAAGACGTTAAAATACTCAAAAATACTTTATATTTTCAGTTATTGCAGGATTGATTTCATATATTATGGAATGCGGAGCCCCCTGGGCCGTAATTTGGGTGAGCCTCAACTCATAATATGCAATTTCGATTAATTGTTCCGTGTTATGTGCATATATTATTCTATATATGTTATTTTGAGTTATACTTTTATC
>JAQQPU010000334.1:47292-61312 GCA_029168905.1 Artemia sp. Kazakhstan ARC1039
GGGGGGGGGGGGTTACTAATTTTTGACTCAGTTTTCGACTAATTTTACTGATTTTTACCTAGGTTTTACTAATTTTTTACTTATTTTCAACTCGGTCAAAGATTTCGGGGGGGGGATTCAAATCGGGTAACCCCCCCACCACCCCCCAGGATACGGCCTTGTAATTATAATATGTTTATTTCAAATTTACGTCCCTGGATGAAATTTATTAATGTGTTTATTATTATATAAAATATATTTTACAATATACAAGACTAAAACCTGCAAGAGTTCATGTCAAATTTATTGAGTTTAATCAGGATAATCATGCAGGTATATTTGATTTAAATATTCAATATGCAAGAGGGCCACGCAAATCCAATTGGACCCCGAACCTATTCGATCCGGGCCTGCTTGGGGGTTCCGTCAGAATTGATAAGTATACAACAAAAATTCGGAGGGAAGATTAGAGGGATCCACCTATTTTAGAGAGGGATTTTCCGAGTGGGACACCCTATAAGCCCAGCCATTAATTAAGCAAAACAATACTGAAATCGAGCTACCATTCCCTTGTTAATGAAATTCACAATTTTAAAATTCAAATGAGACCCGGGCACTATCGGATGTTTAAAGATGAAAGAGATAGGCAATGTTCTGTTTATTGTACAATGCGTATAAGATCTGTATGACAAAGATTGAAGCACACCTAGGCAAGAGTGTGATCTTATCCTGTAAGTAATGATTTATTGGTATACAACAAAGCCGACTGTCAGATTAACTTTGATCCATTCAGAAATTGTTAAACTTTAATGGTAGACGCCATCTTTGACAAAACAGACATTGAAAACAACATTAAAATATGAATTTCGAGGTAAAATCTTTGTTTTGAGGATTTTTTGTAACCTTCTGTTGATTTTTGACTGTGTTTTTTATTCTCAATTCCACACTGAGAATGGTTAAGCAGAGTTTCGGCCAAAATATTTGCACTGAATTCTTTTTATTTTCACTGGATGTGATTATACTTGTTTTTTTTTTCTTCGTTACGATTTGCGGTTATAATTGAAAACGCGTTCTTGCCCAATCCTACCCTTATTTGCGTGAATTGACTCCATTTTTATATCTAAAGAGGGTACTTGTGTATTAAACGAAACAAAATATACTATTACATGATGATAATATAATACTTTAGAAACAAATTATGGAAATTACGACAAAGAATTATGAAAGCAGGCCTCTTCGATCGCATTATATTTAATACCTAATTTAACCTACTCAAAACCTTAATAACCTCTACACATTAAATATTTAATTAAAATATAGCAACGCCGTAGTTATTCCCTCTAAAAATAAGCAAATCATAACCGATTCCGATGAGGAAAACCAGTTAGGGTCAGGTCTTATACAGCGTAATTCTTGAATGTGGGTTTAACAGACAAGTACCCTAAGGACTCCTAGATCTAGCGTACTTGATATCACAACCAACTACTTATCCAGGGGGAAGGGAAAGCTCGGGGCCCGGACCCCAACCCGCGAAACCCTAAATTTTCCAGAATTTCTGGGTACTTCTCATGCAATAAATCAAACTTCTAGTATTATTCCCCCTCAAACGAAAATCCTGCATAAGTACGCGATAACAACCCGACAAAAAGCTAAAACTGCGTAAAAATTAGAAAATTGCATTGATGCATGGAAATTGCAGAAGATCTTAATTGTTAACGCTTAATTGCTATTAATCTTAATTGCCGCATATGACCATTGGCACCAAGCCACCGGCTCGTGCATCAGGGAGGTGATTGCCCCCCCCCCTTTAGATGTTGAAAAATGCCTTTACTGTATCTTCAATTAAAAAAAAAAAATCAAAATACTTATTGCCCTTCTCCTATATTTTCGTGAATTGACACCGCTATGCTTGACTAAACACTTCCAAGTCTAGGGTGCAAAGTATCAAAACCATGCATAATGTTAAAGCAGAACCCGATTCTGTCTTAAGGAGATTACTGTAGTCTACGACATGCACGCACACAAGGCTCTGCTCCATGAAAACCAAAATTTTTTCTAGATTCTTGGCTCTTCTCATTCAAATTACCAAATCAATTATTTAAGCGGTACCACTTTAGCCCACAGGGGCACATTAGCCCACCCCCTCCCCCAATAAAAAGGTCTTGCGTACACACCCAGTTTACAAAGTTATTAAGTTTATTTCGCCAATTTTTCTTCCTATCATGGGCGGCCATAAGCTGAATTCCAAGGGGGGGAGGGCAAACCTCGTCTAATTGGCAATTTAATGCTATACAATAGAAATCTCAGAACAAAAATATAAAAATAAGGCAGCATCATTCAGCCAGGGGGTGCCCCCCCCCCCCTTATGGGCGCCCATGCTTCCTATTCCTGTGCCCAAAGTGGCAGTGAGCTTGAAGCAATCAGCGTTTTGTAGCAGAAGATTGTTTACAAACCGAGGACATACACTTGCATCTATTTAAACATGGCTAGACCAAGAGGCGCCAATTTTTACTAATATAGGGGGGGGCAAAATATATTTTTCAAAATCTAGGTTGGGGCAGTTTCGTTTTTCAACTTTTTTTTAAGGAAAATGCTAAATAAAAGGTATTTTTTAAGTAAAAATACAAAAGAAATATTATTTTCAAAGTTGGTGGCGAGGGGCAAAAAACCTAAGGGGTGGGGCTATTTTGGTGTGAACAGTAAACGTCAAATGAGAAAACAGAGAGGTATGTGCAGTGCTGTCAACAATCAAGAACGGACCCCGAGGATAATTTTTTTGTAACAAACCTACCTTCTATTATTCTATATTATTTTTAGTAGTACCAACAAAAATAACTGCACTTGAAAATCTCCTAGCTCAAGATTCACGACAATGTTGTCAAGAGTTTTTTTTTCAATTTTTCCAACAGTTCGTGGTAACGTAAGTAAGGAGCGGCCCGGCTCAATAGTAACCGAAACTCTAAAAAACGATATTTTGATACCAATAGATACATCAAAAGAATTCGATTTTTATGCTGATCTTAAATATATAAGCTTCATTAAGTTTAGTCCTACCCATCAAAAGCTACGAGCCTGAGAAAATTTGCCTTATTTTTGAAAAAGGGGGAAACATCCCCTAAAAGTCATAGAATCTTAATGAAAACCACACCATCAGATTCAGCGTATCAGACAACCCTATACTATAGAGGTTTCAAGCTCCTATCTGCAAAAATGTGGAGTTTTGTTTTTTTTTGCCAGAAGAAAGATCACGGGTGCATATTTATTTGTTTATTTGTTGTTCTTTTTCCCAGGGGTGATCGTATCGACCCAGTGGTCCTAGAATGTCATGGAAGGGCTCATTTGAATTGAAATTAAAAGTTCTAGTGCCATGTTTAAGTGACCAAAAAGATTGGAGGGCAACCTGGCCCCCTTCCCCGCCCCTTTTTTCCCCAGAGTCCCCGATCAAAATTCTGAGATAGCCATTTTGTTCAGCATGGTCAAAAAATATAATAACTATGTCTTCGGGGATGACTTGATCCCCCTCAGTCCCCGAGGGAAGGGCTGCAAGTTATTAACTTTGTCCAATGTTTACATATAGTATACAACATTTACGTTTCGATCTTCAATATTGATTTTCGGTCCGATATTTAGATAGGAGACCGGCCCACGATCGGCTGATTTTGACTTGTTTAATTCTCTATGAGTTGATTCAAGCGATAAGAAATGGCTGAGCATGCCAAAGCAAAAGTAACTCATTCAATACCATCCTTGAAAAAGACAATTAGAAATACTCCGCCATTTTTCCACCTGGATGCCTCTCTATCCAAGTAGTCAAGAGTGCCAAACCGGGGCCATCACGGCACTGGTTCGGCCGTCTCTGGCTTATGTTTGGCCATCGGACAAAAGAAAAAGAAAAGTAACCAGGGGAACATTAAAGCTTGTTTTTCGGCTATAAAATTAAGAAAGAATACGGTCAGCATAAAAAACTATAAAATGAATTTCAATAAGGTTAAAAAAAAACTAAAGAGTATTAATTTCTAATTTTAAATTGACTGGTCAACACCAAAAGTAAACCACTTTGCTAATCTTGGTGTTCTACCTGTCAGTGGTGGCAGTTTTATTTCAACTTCTGTATTTAAGACAATATCCATCTCGTCAGTTAGCGCAAAGTCTCTTGCTCCAGTCTCCTTCCAAAAGTGGAGCTTAAGTTCTTCAGTTGCTACTTTTTCAAATGTCTTGTTTCAAATGTCTTGTGGTCTGAACATGTGTTTATATAGACCTCGCTCCAGGTGGTTAAAGAAAGCTCCTACACTGTGACGGTTGAAAGCAGTTGTCCGAAATAGGCTTGTACTTTCTGGCGTTTTTACTGATAGAGTTTTAAGGCAGTCCATAAAACCACGGTACCAATCTTTACCTGTAATTCCTCCACTGTCTCCACTGCCTTTGCAGTTCCGTTATCCGGTACTTTTATACTCTTAATAATGGCATAAGTGTATGCAAATTTACACGCTTCTGTGGGAATACAGTCGAAAGCATATCAGCTATCGTTTTCAAGTAAGTTTTTAGTCCTTTTTCTTGTTCCTCTGTAAATATTTATCATGTGTTGTAACAGGATGTAAGGAAACTTAGGTCCAGACTTTTTAGAGGGATATTCAGCTTCTCAACTTATTTTTATGTAGTCTTGCAGCGTTCCTCTAGGGACAGCCATGGCACTTCTAGAGAATCCAACTGACTTCTTGTAGAATAAGACAGAAAAAATTGCTGTTTTATTTTCTTCTGGATCACAGCCACCTTTCTTTCTTTTCTCTTCTCTTTTACTTTTATACATTTGATCTTGAATGAAATTTAACAGGAAAAAATAGAACTTCACCTACTGTTCTGACAGGATTAAACAACGCCAGAATTAGCACAGTTTTGGGTTTTAAACTTGCCTTCAAACTTTAAATATGCTGTTTACACAGCCTTTACAAGCATGGTCAACTTTTGAACACCTTGGTACGGCTTGCGGAATTTACCCCAGCTATTGTGGCCGAACATGGGAGTTCGCTATCCCACAGGATGAAAAAATACTAACAGCAAACTGGTGAAGATGGCACTTCTCGGAAGCTGCCAAAAATAGGCAAATAATAAGAGAATACAATGCGACTTTACAACGCGAGTTTTCTAGTATTTGTAATTAGGCGTAGGCTTTCAGACAAAATTGAACAAAATTCCAGAGTTAATCACCTTAAAACCTGATCCAATCTGATATTTTTGGTAAAAGTATTAATTAAGGTCAGACATTTTAAAAACATACACTGCCATCTGTCAGAGCTTTTATAATCCACCAGAAGCCCCATAGGTGCTTATATTGAAACTGTCTGCTTTGGCTAAACGTGGGCCAGTCTCCCCTATACCAATTTTAATATTTAATTTTGCCCAACTGTAAACTTTTGAATTGAATTCTTAGAAGAAGTTGTTATCTAACCATAATGTGATTTGTGTCAAATCACTTTTGTAGTATTTATGTTATTTGAAAATTGGAAGTAGGATTGTGGGTCTCTTATATTATACTGTTGCAGGAAAAGTAGAACATGGAAAATATTAAAGGCCAAGTTTTAGCGAAATATAGAATGACTAGTTTCTAAAGACCTATATTTAAAGGACCTCGGGAAGTATTAGTAAGACCCCTCACCCCTCCATCACAGAAGCGGCTGCCCCCCTCTACACAAGATGCTGCCTACGCCCATGCACCAAGCTTAAATATTAACAAGCTTTAATGTGGAATGCAAATGGTAATTGCGTTTGAAGTTTCCTTCTCGTAAACCTTCAAGGATTTTTCAAGGTTATATGCGTCTTAACTTAAAAAAAAATATCATATTTGGTAGAAAATCGGCTCTAATCCTAGAAAACCATTTTACAACAAGTATGGTCGGGAAGAAGCATACTATAAGAATCTAAGCTCTTGAGAAGAGGCCGCATAGAAATACGGTCACTCTCCCTGGCCGTATTTTTCTGAAATATTCGCAAAAAATTGCAGACTCGGGTATTTACGCCTAGTGCACTTTATCCTAAAGTTTCGTTAAGGATTAATTTGTATGATGATATCGACTTTGAAGACTTTAAGGGATAAATGTTTAGACGGTTAATATAAAGAAAAGTGGGTATAAATAAAAATAAAGATGCGGCCACAGCGAAACAGAACGTTTACTTGTAAGAAATTTGATGACTCACAGCTTTCCGTTCTTCTTACTGGCTTAAAATTTTACACGAAAGAACCAATCAGATTTTCCGTTCTTCTTCTTGGCTCAAAAAACGACATGTCAGTCAAAGTAGTAACACATATACCTGTATAAAAATAATGTTTAGATAACGTTTGTCAAAATAATATGATTGGCGAATATGAACATTCGTCACAAAAAATAAATCAATGAAATTCGAAACATACTTTGTAACAAGGAAGCATAGAGCCGTATTCTCTCTTTTTCTATTCAATAGGCTTGCAGGTATTTTATAACCAGACATCGATTCGTCTCTTGATAAATATTAATTCTTACTCCAATAACAGATGGGGACAAAATTACTTTCGACGGGTTTTACAGCTCCAAGTCGTTTCTTAAGTATGGGCATATTAATTACAGGATTTATAAACCCATTCAATATAAGGTTGGCTTTAGCACGTGCTAAGACTGCCTTTTCGCCTAAGGAAAGTCTCACGCTGGCACGGACTACAATTATTCACAGACGGACGTCAAAAAGGTAGCTTTCGGGTCTGAGACTTGACACACCCTTGGGATCAAGGGTTCGGGTTTTAGCTGCCTTTCCCACGCTTTTAGAAGCAGATAATGGAGCCCTCATGTCTCAGCCAGATGTTATTAACTTGAAACAAATGGGCCACTTTATCAATATGAAATTCGCACTACTGCTCATTATGCTAATCTTTGATAATGGGGAGAGAAAGAATTCGTTTGTTGATTTTTTTTTAGCTAATCGTAAAATAATTTGAAGCAGTAAACAGGTCTAAAATATTGCTGTTCACAATTGCCAAAGATTATTTCAGTGACCAGATAGGAAACAATATGTTTCCTATAACAGACTTAAATCTTTCACAATTACTTTGTCCGTTAAATAGCTATTAATTATTACGCAAATTGTAACATTTTGCATTGCAACTATTCTTCCTTTCATTTATAGTTTGAGTTAGAGAACTTCAAATTTTTGCCAAATAATTTTTCATTTTTCCTGCCTTTCTATATTTGCCCTTTCAGAGCCCTATGCAGGGTCTTACCCAGGATTTTTTTCGTGGTGGTGGTGGTGGGGGGGGGTTTACAAAAAGATTTCTTCAGGGAGGATTACAACAAAAAAAGCATCAAAAAATTTGTTTATATTCATTTTTTTACGTTTTACTAGTCGGACAAACATTTCAGGGGGGTTCAAACCCCCTACTTAAGGCCTTGGCCATATGGACTGATCGAAAAGTGAAGCAGATTCTCAGGCAGGCATATACGCAGGGAAGGGGGATTTGGGCTCCTGATCTTTCCCCAAAAATACGAATTTTTTATCATTTTACCATGGTTCCCTATATTTATAATTGAAGCATAGTTTAAAGATGAGATGATCCTCTTGGACTCATTCATACTCTTCTCAAAGGCTAGAATCATGCATGAGTAGGCTATCTGTTCTCAAAGGCCGGGAATCCAGGTTTGAGCCAGCTTAGGCCGATTACCGCTTCCTCTGTATCTGTACTTTACAATTTTTATGAACTAATAACTAGTGGTGAAAGTTGATGAAATTAATTAATCAA
Organism: Artemia sp. Kazakhstan ARC1039; assembly: GCA_029168905.1. NCBI lineage: Eukaryota > Metazoa > Arthropoda > Branchiopoda > Anostraca > Artemiidae > Artemia > Artemia sp. Kazakhstan ARC1039. Next base: position 55,034 of record JAQQPU010000334.1, read on the forward strand.
AATTAATTAAAATTCATTAATGGCTAGTGGTGAAATGTTATACATAAAATGTCCAGTTTAGTTTAAGAAAGGGGTAGGCTACAATCATGCACATTGTCTTAATACAAATTTATGAGTACATACAACTGAAAATGATGAAATGCTTTTCTTTTGCCGATCATTTTGCCTCAAGGGCATTGAATTTTGGCGTACATATCAGGGACCATATCCTGGATTTTTGTTCGGGAGAAGGGGTCAAAGGTCTTTTTACCTACGGTTTTTTAAAATACTGAATTTCTTATTCCGTATTTAACAACCAATTTATGAGTCGGAACGACATTTCAGAGAGGGGAGTCAAATCCAATACCCTTCCCCCCCATTGCCTCTAGTTACACCCCTTTAGTGCAACATAACATATATGCATGTTATATACCATTGATTGCCTAAAGTAACAGTTTTAGAATACTCCATGGTCATTACATTCTTATACGTGTTCTATGTTTAAAACCAATTAAAATATAAAGTGGTTAAGAATTTTAATCAAGACATTGAAATTTGGCAAAATAAAAACAACCGCAAATCGAGGGGGCGTCACTTTTAGAAATTATATACACCAGGGGGCACTTGCCAAGCGTGGTGGAAGTGTGAAAATGTTGTAGAAACTCTGCTAAGCGTGGCGGAACTCTGCGGCACACGTGACATTGTGAGATTTACTCCAGGTGGTGGAAAGTGGGCAGTCCCTCGATACAAACACTGACAAATGTCCGACATTTTGACTTTGCATCTGGAAGTCTCTGTAAAAAAAAAGAAGAAAAGAAAAATATTAGAAAAAAACGTAATAAGAGTTAAGATAAAAAAAAGAGACCAAAAAAGGTAACAGGCAAAAGGGAAACACACATGATAAAATATAGTCGTTGTTTTGAAAGCAAACCTGATATGGCAATCATTTTCAAAATACACATGGAAATGTAGCGCACTGTAATAAATTATTTCAAAAAGATAAGATTTCTTCATTAAATAAACATACAATATTACATGTTACTATTCCCCCAAAGGCTCACTGGCCTGTAAAGAAGGGAGAAGACAAATGTGTTACTCAGAGATGAAAAATAAAAGAAAATTTAAAATGCTTACTTACTCACAGACAGAAGAGCAAAAGAAGAAGAAAAGAAAATGTAAATAAAATAAAAACTATAGAAAAAAGGGTACTGGTGCATTATGCGGACACTTCTATATATTGTACAAGGAAACCAGTCATGAAAAACCCGCCAAAGAGGCTATTCTCAAGAGACCGTTATTCACAAATGACTGCAAAGCTGTGGTTTCTCAATGAGTTATAATATTTAAACGATAGTTTTTTGGGGTTTAAGGGGGGAAATGGTACCTAGGTTAGGTTAGGTTAAGTATTTAATATATAGCATGCTTTATCCCCACTCCACCCCCCTATTGTGCAAATATATAGCCCAAACTTGTTTCTAAACTATTATATATTCATCCTATTTTATTTTATTTCATTAGCATTAACCAAACTTGACTTCTTTAGCAGTATGCACAAGTGTCCACAAAATGCACCAGTACCGAAAAAAGAATAAATAGACTAAATTAATTAAGTAGATTAAATAAACTCCAAAAAATAATAAAAATAATAAAAAATTAAAAAATGATAACAGATAAAAATAACTTCTAAGAAGCCAAAAAATTTTTAAGTTTTTTTTTTTTTAACGAACCGAATGAGTGGCACCCTCGAGCTGATTAAGGCAAGTTATTCCAAACAATATGACACGCCATTAGAGGATTATAATCTGATCAAACAGTTCGTGGTAACGAACTGTAAGTAAGGAGCGACTCGGCTCAATAGTAACCGAAGCTCTAAAAAACGGATTTTTGATACCAATAGATACATCAGAAGAATCAGATTTTTATGATGATTCCAAATATATAAGTTTCATCAAGTTTAGTCTTACCCATCAAAAGTTACGTGGAAAATTTGCTTTATTTTCAAAAAGGGGGAAACAAACCCCAAAAGTCATAGAACTTTAATGAAAATCACACCATCATATTCAGCGTATTAGAGAACCCTACTATAGAGGTTTCAAGCTCCTACCTGCAAAAATGTGGAATTTTGTATTTTTTGCCAGAAGAAAGATCACGGATGCGTGTTTTTTTTTTTTTTTTTTTTTTTTTTTTTTTTTTTTTTTTTTTTTTTCCAGGGGTGATAGTATCGATCCAGTAGTCCTAGAATATCGTGATGGGGCTCATTTGAACGGAAATTAAAAGTTCTAGTGCCCTTTTTAAGTGACCAAAAAATTTGGAGGGCAACTTGGCCCCCTCCCACGCTCATTTTTTTCCCGAAGTCACCTAATCAAAATTTTGAGACAACCATTTTGTTCAGCATGGTCGAAAATATGATAACTATGTCTTTTAGGATGACAAAATCCCCAGAAGTCCCCGGGGGGAGGGCTGAAAGTTATGAACTTCGCCCAATGTTAACATATAGTAATGGTTGCTGGTAGTGGGGGGGGGTCGGGGGTTATGTGGGAGGATCTTTCCNAAAAAATTTGGAGGGCAACTTGGCCCCCTCCCACGCTCATTTTTTTCCCGAAGTCACCTAATCAAAATTTTGAGACAACCATTTTGTTCAGCATGGTCGAAAATATGATAACTATGTCTTTTAGGATGACAAAATCCCCAGAAGTCCCCGGGGGGAGGGCTGAAAGTTATGAACTTCGCCCAATGTTAACATATAGTAATGGTTGCTGGTAGTGGGGGGGGGTCGGGGGTTATGTGGGAGGATCTTTCCACGATGGAAGTTTTCATGGGGTAAGGGACATTGCTATGAAGGGGGCGCCGGATTTCCCAGCATTATTTAAAAACAGATAAGAAATTATATAAAAGAAACAAGTTTTTCAAATGAAAGTAAGGAGCAACATCAAAACTTAAAACGAACAGAAAACATTACGTATATGATAGGGTTTACCCCCTAGTCAATACCTCGCTCTTTAAGCCAAAGATTTCTTAGTACTTTCATAAGAGCTATTTATTCTAATTAACGGCATTTATGATTAGCGGTCATTTTTAAAGAATTGGAACAAAATTCGAACTTTAGCTTAAAGAGAAAGGTATTGACTAGGGGGTGAACCCTCTAATATACGTATTAAAAATATATGAATATAGAAGTTCGTCACGTAAGTTAATTCGTGAGTTACGTATATTTAATACTAATAAAAACGTTCGTAAATAAAATTAAACAAGTTTCGAGAAAGCCATTTAACCAAATAAAAGTAAAATTAATATTCAAATTTTGTTTTAATTATCCATGTACGCTGAGCCAAATTCAAAACCTGCATTAATTCAAAAAAGTTCAAAAATTAACTAAGAAAATAAGTTTTTTAACCGAAAGTAAGGAGCGACATTAAAACTTAAAACGAACAGAAATTATTCCGTATATGAAAGGGACTGTCCCCTCCTCAGCGCCTCGATCTTTACGCTAAAGTTTGACTTTCTTACAACTTTATTTTTTAAAACAATAAAAAAACTTTAGCGTAAAGAGCGAGGCGTTGAGGAGGGGACAGCCCCTTTCATATACGGAATAATTTATGTTCGTTTTAAGTTTTAACGTCACACATTACTTTCAGTTAAAAAAATTGTTTTTTTTAGTTAAAGGAGTAAATGGAACTTGAACATGATTCATCATATTGCGAAGATTATAATTATTTTGATCAGAGGTAAAAGATAGCCATAGGGAGGTCACCATGAAGCTGAGAAAAAGTAAAACATGCACGTGACAGAATGTATAGTGACTCAAGACGATGCATTGGGATAACTAATGAACGATTAGTCTCCTGAATGAGGTTTCTAGCTTTATTGTAAAACTTAGAAAGATGTTTTAACAGTGAAGGAAAGGTTGACATCCACACTATTGGACGGTAAGAAACGTAAGATGGACCAAGCAGTGGAAAAAATAAATCATATTCTTTTAATTAGACAGGATGGACTAGACGGTTTAAAATGGCTAGATTAAAGGGAAGTGGATGCGTTAATCAGTAAGAGTTTAGGGAGGTTTAGCCATGGTCCTGGTCCTTGCCCCCCCCCTAGGCTAATTTTAAATCTTGGTTTTTCCAATCGTGACAAAAATATTCGATGAAGAAAAATTGGATTACTTACTCAGGGTTGCTAATTTTGTAGAAGCGGACTGTCAAAGCAATCCGGAACCCTGCTTGAATTAACCCCCCGCAAAACAGCTCCAAAAAGTTGTATAAAATCGATAAATATTTGCTGCAGATATATTCAGACTATTTAGTTTCGATAGTATGCCCTAGCCCTGCTAACACATATAAAACATGACAACAAGAATTACGGCGACGACACACCTTGGCGGAGTTACTCCCCCTGGTCAAAATTACTCAACATATCGTGCCTATCGAATTTATTAGTTATTATATTTATGAATAATACAATTTAATTATGATCATAGACTTGTTGCACCCACTAAACGCAGCTTTGATCAGGTTTCAAAGTTACAAATATTTAGCAGAAGAGCAAAAATTTGTTTCAATCGGGGGATTTATGTCTTTTTCTCGAGATTTCCTTATAAAATACAAAAAAGTATTTGGTACAAACCAGGGGGAAAATCAAAGACCCCTCGCTCTGCAATTGTCACTCCTGGCTGTGAAAATTGTGGCTTCCATTACCTGATCTTGCCGAAAATGGATTACAGAGTACTTTTCTGCCTAAAAATTTTCCAGTAAATGCACAATAGTAGGTCATATTCCAACAAGGGCGCCGGCAGAAAATTGTCCAGGGGTGACACCAAAATATCAGTGGTGGTTGGGTGACAGGGAATATATTTCAGGAATTTATTTCGTAGGAATAAGTTTATTTTTAAATATTTTTAGGAAAAAACTCTCAAATAAAAAGAGCAATTAAATTGCCTGGAAAATAAAATTAATTTTAAACCGCAAGGATTCCTAGCTAAGGGATAAATTTGTTTAATCAATAATACATTTGGTTATCATCCATTTAATCTTAAAAGAAAATCAAACTCAAAACAAAATTACAGAAAGATTGCTTTGGTAGATTATAACAGATGCAGACTTCTCTTTATGCAATTTCCTACACCATAGAATAGTTTGCATAAGCAATAGAGATACTCAAACTAAAAAATCATCCTGCCTGCATAGATACCAGGTTTTGATTTTATAACGGCCATGTAAAATGTACCTCTTTCACAACAGGACAATTTTTCCCCTCGAACTTAAATCCCTTATATATTCAGACATTAAAAAAATAGAATAGTGAAAGAAAGACAAAATTTTAACTTACTATCCAGCTGTCAAATTGACCCTCTTGCTTTTTATTGTCCTATTGAACTAAATAAAATGAACAGGTTCAAAACAAATTTTCGTCACAAGAGAATCTTATCCAATAGTTTGTGATGGAATTCTCATGACAATTGCTACACCGGCAGTATTGGCTTTTTATGCTGATTCTAAATATTCAAAATTCTTTCAGTTTATTGATACCCACCGAAAACCAAAAATTTGAGAAAATTTAATTTTCAAAATATGGAATTTTGCTTTCTATTTTTCAAAAGGAACATCGTTCATGCATGTTTATTTGTTTTTTTGCCCAGGGGTGATGTAACGAACCGAAGGTCCATGATAATTGGGAGGGAGCTGTTTCAAACGTAAATTTAAAGCTTTTTTAAGTGACCATTCAGATTGGACCAGGGGAAAGGGTTGTTTTCTTGCTATTTTAGGGCACAAAACTACGACTTTACCCCGAAGAGGATGAATTTGCAATAAAATGAAAATTTTGAGAAGCTAATTGATTTAAAAGTATGAATGACTATATTTTAGGCTTTCTAGTTGTAAAAGAGGTAATGCCACGTGGCGGCAGTACTGGATTCAACCAAGTTAATTTACTTTATTTGTAATGAAATTAGGCTACGTTTGGCGATCTGTAATTGTGAATCGGCTATAATGAGGGGGGTGAGTCATTGTTTAGGTGGGGAAAGGGTAGACTCCTAACATAATTGCATTTTAATGGACAAACTGCTTACTCTTCACGAGGCTTCAGATAAATGTTGAAAGAGGTAGGGGGGGGGTAGGAATTACTTAAATTGTTTCTCTATCCAGTAAAAATGTTACATTCCCATTTCTACCAGTACAGAGGTAGAAGGCAGGTCATCATCAGCTCCGCCAGGAAATTTCTTTGGGATGGCAAATTCTGCAAGGAACTTAGTTTTCAGGAATTTTAAATGGTGTTATTTTCTTTTTCTATTTATATGAAGTACTTTAA
>JAQQPU010000334.1:100565-110800 GCA_029168905.1 Artemia sp. Kazakhstan ARC1039
TTTTTATTGTTTTAAAAAATAAACTTAGAGACAAAGTCAAACTTTAGCGTAAAGAGCGAGGCGTTGAGGAGGGGACAGCCCCTTTCATATACGGAATAATTTCTGTTCGTTTTAAGTTTTAATGTCGCTCCTTACTTTCAGTTTAAAAAACTTGTTTTTTTTTTATTTAATATCATTTAGAAGCAGCAATATTCGAAATTATGAAACGGTACTCCTGTACTAAACGGACTCTTTTATTTACTGCAATGGAAACCAGTCACGAAAAACCCGTTTTTGACGGGTTAATTCATAACACCGCTGTAGAGTAATGCAATGTTTAGCGTGGTTTTTATTGCGCATACGATATTTAAACTGTTGTTTGTGGGGTTTAGTGGGGGGGGGAAAGGTACCTAGGTTAGGTTACGTAACCTATATTATGACAAAAAACCGGTTGTTTTATTATGCTTTACCCCCCACTCCCCCTAATGTGCAAATATATAGCCCAAATGTGTTTCTAAACTTTTCGTCCTATTTTATTTCATTAGCATTAACCAAACTAGCAATATATAAGAGAGTCCGTTTAGTACAGGAGTACCTATGAAATTATTTATTGAACTCAGAATAGGACGGTAATACAAAAAAGTTTAACATTCAAGAACATCTTATTGAGACGGATTAACTTGGTATGCTGCTAACAATTTACTAAATACAGTTTTATTCATGGGCGTAGGGAGGGGGGGCAGGGGGGGGCGGCGGCCCCCCCCCCCGACCCTCACATTTTCATTTGGTTGGGGTGGAAAAAGAAAGTGGTTGGAAGGAAATTCAATAAAGGCCCGCCCATCCATCACACTACCCCCCCCCCCCCCCTAGACAACATGCTGCCTACGCCCATGGTTTTATTCTTGTCACCAGTAGTCTTCAATCGCCACGATTTACTTTTGCCAATACATCTGTAATGCACTATTTACAATCACCATAACTGATTTGCGACCATCACCATCACCATCCTCCTCAATCGCGCCAATGCTCTCGAGGATGCAATAGGGCCCACTTTTAAAATCACTCCGATATAGCATATAGAGATAAATTTGAACTACTTTATAGTCTGTTTTATTAATATAAAACTTCGGGTTGTTATAACTGTACCAAACAGTTTTTATGGAGGTCGGACCAGAAAGTGTCTTTGGGTTGTCTTCCAAGTGCTACTTAATAATAATCTGTACTTGTATGAAATACCCCCTACCTAATATTTTTCATCTAAGTAGAACCTAAATAGGCCTGTAACCGGTTTTTTGTCGATGTTTTTTTTTACAAACAAATTTGAACTATATGTTTGCACATTTGGGGGGGGGGGGTAAAGTACCTCTGTATTTTCCATAATTTGGTTAATAAAGTATTATATTTTCGTCATATTTTTAATATTTCACTAGGATTGAGCGTCAGAGAAACAGACCCACTATACTCTACCTCCACCCCCTAATGTACAAACATATAGCCCGAATTTGTTTTTTAAGTATTATATTTTAATCTTACTTTGGTAAATTTCATTCAGACTGAGCGTCAGAGAAACATACATGAAGAATATTAGGTAGGGGGTATTTCATACAAGTACCCAATAACCTAAAAATTAAAAAGAAAAACACTGATTTAATAGATTTGGTAAACTTTGAAGTGTCAATCCTTTCAAGTGGGCTACTCGATTTTGATTAAAAGTGTCAACCCAGCTTGTATTTCAATGTCAATATCATCGTTATATTTCTCTCCGTCTTTATTCTCCTATTGTCATAACTACATTCAAGAAAGGCAGGACACTGTCAGTGACAGTCAAAGGTAATATTAAATTACACGTTAATTATCCACGAAAAAAAATGAATGAACTTAAAGACGTCTTTTAAGGGCGTTCTTTTTTCTAATAAGAACAGCTGCTCACGCATCTGGCTAATGTTCTTTTCTTGAATTTCATCCCCCAAAATAAAACACCCCCATGCCAAAACTTCAACTACATCCCTTTCTTTCATTACATCAAACGTCTTGAAAGGTATTACTTATTCTATTCAATACTTTTTTTTATTCAATCAATACATACCCTCCCTCAATTCATTGTCAAACCCCTTGAGTAGAATACGTTTCTTCAGGTTGAGTAAAAAGAGACCTTTCAAATTGATAACCTATTCAAATTTGGTTAGATTTAGTAGTTTGGATCGAAAAGCGTTAGAAGGTGTGGGAGTAATAGTAAATTTTCTTTGAATACTGTGTCCATTGTATGGTTTTTGATAGGGTCGATGAGGGTGCTCAACAAAGCATGAAAATGGCTTTTTCCCACACCAATGCCTGCCATGTAGACTATGAATATCGTATAAGTATATAGAATTTGTGGTCCCCAATTGATGTGACCAAGGGAGGTACATGGGCTACGCTTCGTCAAAAAATCTGATTTGGGCAAGTCTTCTCTCCAGGTGATAGGATATTATTTGTTGAAAGGCTAAGAAATGTAGCCACCATTTTTAGCCTTAGAATTTATCCAAGCATATTTAATTCTAGGTTAGTGTGGAATACGAAAAAATTTAGAAAGTTAGAAATGCTTACGAAGACTCTTGGCCCTCAACAGGTAGATTTGCATGGGCACATATTTTTTTGCGTATCTGAACTTTTGAATTTTCTGGTGCATTTAATAAACTCGACTCTCGATAATAAGTCGACTCTCGATAACTCGAACCTCGATAACCCGAATTATTTTCAATCCCCTTGGAAAAACCTGTATAAGTCGAAGAAGAAACCATGCATAACTCGATATAATTTTGCGGTTATATTTTACCTCTGTAAGTCGAAGTGGCCCGAAAATAACCTCTGTAACTCGGAATTCAGTAGATAAGTCGTCATTTTATTTTCACTTTACCACCATAAGTCTATGTTTACCTATGTATCTCGAAGTTTTATTCAACGGACCTCTCTTAGTCGAAACCCCGGTATGCAGGCTGCAAGGAGTAAATTTTGACACGTATTAATTTTGTTTAATATATTTTTGTCTTAGATTCAGTTAATGCTCAGGTGTTTATTTCCTAGCAAGAAATTCAAGTATTGATATGTCAAGTCTATAATATACACCAATAAATAATGTAATATCCATCTAATATACACCAATAAAGTTATTCTTAACCTTGCAGTGGCTGTAGAGGGCAAATTTATCGATTTTGTACCTCTGTAATTCGAATTTTCGTTTGGCTTACCTCTATAACTTGTTATCTTCATAATTCGAATTTTATTCGAATGTATATTCAGGTTACTAACACTGTGGTAGTTGCTGCCCCTGCAACATTTTAGTGGGGCCCGGGAAGCACTCTTTATCCTTCCTGAGGGCCCAAGTGGTGCGAGACGAAGGGATTGGCTTGACAAAAGAGAGGCGCGTAAGGAATGCTCGTAAAAGCTTCAGAGAGGCCTCATTTGATCGGAAGTTAAAAGTTCTAGTTCAGTTTTTTAGAGTCAAAAGAGATTTGAGGGCAACTAACCCCTCCCCACGCTCCCAGTCTAAGCGAGTTATTCTTCTTAACATTAATTTTTAAGCCTATTCTTGCACTTTGAAATCTCAAAATCTCCAAAAAATTATTCGTTTTTGCCAAAATTTTCTAATAGGACATTCAAATCATCATCATAATCTAAGTCCAGGATTTTGAAAAAGGGTGGAAACACCCCCAAAAAATCAAATGCTCTTAACGAAAATATCTTCGTCAGATTCAGCATACCAGAGAACTCTACTGTAGAGGTTTTAAGCTCCTATGTACGAAAATGTGGAATTTGTATTAGACCTTTCACGAGTTTTCCTATCCAAAACTGTGACCGCTAACAGCGCTGCAGGTGGCCTTGAGGAGTGGCACCCCTAGAGGAAATTATAGTCTAGTAAACGAGACAGCAGTGGCACTGAATTCGGATATACCTTGTCTATAATACTCGAACTCTAACTCTAACTCGAACCTCTATAACTGGAGCTCTGCATAAGTTGAACTATACGTAACTCGAAGAAAACTCTTGGTCCGGTCGGAGGACGACTTGGCGGAGGCCCTTGTCGAAATATTTGCTTATTTCTTCTTCTTCATGTTTCGCTACTGGCTGACAAAATTCCTCGTTTTTTCACCTTTTTTTATTTTATTTTTCATTTTGTTATTTTCTTTCCTCCTTGAGTTTCATTTGTCCTGTCAATTTCGAGTTAGCGAGAGACGACTGTACATGATTCGAATGGTTAAAACCGAAGATGTATCCAGAATTTTGTTTGGGGGAGGGGGTTGCTTTTACAGAAAAACTTTACAAAACGCCTTACAAATTTATTTATATGTATTTATGTTAGCCTACTTGTTTGCGAGTCGGGCAACAATTTTTGGGGAATTCAAAGCCGGTAACACCCCCCTGGATACGGCCTAGGTTACAACATAACTCAACTCTAAATAGAAAACCCTATGAAACTTATACTGAAACTATTCTACCATATTGAGGATATCCCTCAATCTTGAAAATCAACGAAAAGAAAGAAAAAGGATCGAAATAAGCGTTAATCTAAAAAGAAATCCTAGTTCAAAAGTCGGCGTAAAATATGCCTGTATCGAATAAACACGGCGGTTTTAGCTTTTAAAATACAAGGTTCGAGTTGTTTATATTCAAAAGCCAACACATGCGTATCGATTTATTTGCACAAGGGGCTCGATATGGATCAGGGGCTCAGAAAATCCATTGAAATAGCAATAAACAAGGCAACTATATCAAAACTATAGGAAAATAGGAAGAAATTCTCAAAACTTTTTAAATTTTGAAATGTTTGGGTGGCAAGAGCCCTCCTGAATGTATGTCTAAAAAGAAGCTACTAATCCAATTGCTATAAGAAATAATATACTGCTAAAGTGCATATTCGGAAAAATTAAATAACGAAAACGATATCCTTTGATTAGTTAAACTCCTACTTTCCTTCATCACTTTGAGGCTTGACGAATAGATAATTACTTCTGAACTTTCTGACCGAGCAGTATTCAACAGAACATTGTGATTCAAACCGGGGATGTACCTAAGATGGAAGCCTCGGACTCCCCTCAAACCCCAAACTTTTCGAAATTTTAGGCAATTTTTATTCAAGTTATTGAATAAAAGTTGTTTTTATTATCCCCCCCCCCAAAAAAAAACAGCTTATGTGTATATATCCGACTGGAATGGTATTTATTCAAATAGCAAGGATGTATGCATGTTTTTTCGGTGGCATTCGACTCGGTGGTATTCATGTTTTTTCATCGGTGGCATTTTTGGTAGTCTTTGAGCTAAAGGCGTCAAATCTATTTTTTCCAGTCATTGCCAACCTCCCTTGTCCCCATTGGGGGTAAATAACCTCTCTGCAAATGAGACAAGGGTCCTGTGGTGGCATAGCAGATTGATCTTTGCCTAGTGAGACGTTTCCCAGTGCTTGATCCCAGCCGCCGCAGGGAAGACGCGAGGACCTTTATAGTCAAGAAGTAATAGAGAGGGAGATTATGAGACCAGGGGATAAAAATTAATTTAGTGAATCTATTTCACTTTCTAGATCATTTTTGAGACAAAAAATTGAGTAGAGCTTTCGTCTGGGAAACGACGATGCACAGCGCACTGTAAAGTACGAAGACCAATATATTTGCAATTCTTGAGGTTGAGGTGAGGCTTGAGGTTGCAAATATTGAGGAGTTAGTGGTAACGAACTGTAAGCAAAGAGCAATCCGTACGAATATTAACCGGAACTCAATAACAAACCAAATCGAAAACCGTAATCCTGAGAAAAATGGGCGAGCAAAATCTTGGGGAGGGCGGACAGCCTTAGACAAATTTTAAAGGTATGAAATTTACTGAAAATATACGAAAAAAACAGAAAAAGTCCTACATTTTTTGGGGAGGGTACATTTCCAGATCTCTCTCTCTCGCCCCTTCTACCCTTGAAATTTTTACAAAAGGAAAAATTTAAGAAAATATCCACCTTTTCTTTTCAATCTGAATAGAATTTCTGCAACATGCACAATTCAATAATTTATTTTTCGTATGAATTGTAAGTACTAAATCCCCCTTTGGTTTCGGTTATACAAATTCAAGTATATGTGTTCTCTGTCCGCCTTTTCATAATCCACCGAAACTTCTTTATTGAATAATCCCAAACAATAATCGTCATATACTATTTCTGCCTGACGGTCAATCAACGACCGCAAATTTAGGTAAAGAAATCCCCCACCTGTAAAGGTCCATTTGAATCAATTTCAACAGAATTATCTTTTCAAAAGTTTGCTTTCTAAATGGCACTCAAACATAGCACAAATGGGAATTGGTGTCATTTGACACTATTTAAAAACCAGGCGTCTCCATTGTGAATGAGCCCATCCCAGTTTCCCGCTTCGATGAACTCCCAGTCGTGGGAACACTCTTCCTAGGTCTTTCTCAAGGTGGGGGCGGTCAACAGGACACCACCTGGCGTATGGAAACCACAGACCAGAACGGACTGGTGATTATGTTACAGCCAAGTTTGATTTAATTGTATCAATGGAAGTGATTTGGTAAAAGGGTAATGATGACAGGGTGAAGGTGGTGTAACCCTTGGACCAGGTGGTATAAGATATCCTGTATTTTTCTATCAAAGTCATGAGAAAACAATGTTGGGTGTATCCAATCTTTACTGTTAAGGGATTTGGTTAATTCATTGCAATAGCTCACTTCCCGCCAAGATTCATGATTACTGTAGCGTAAAAAATATCAGGTGTTCTAAATGTAATACCTTTGCACAACCAGTTATTATTCAATTTAAATGTTAATGACAGCGTGACCTTTCATCTATATCTAAAGACACATAGAACAAAAAGAAACATCCAAGTGTTTGATTGACTTTAACATAAGATATTCGAAAAAAACAAAAATATTATTTCGAAAGAAATGGAAGAACAAAACTTGGCGTGACACTTAAATTCAGATAAGTCAGATATTGCAACTTATATGCCAATGTTTATCTTCATCAAGATTTTCAAGTAGGAGAGGGGGGTTTGCGCCTCTCTATATTTTGAATAATAGGCTACGCTTTTGTATCTTCATTAAAGGAAAATGGAAAAGTCCCTTCTTCTCCTACATTTTTGTGAATTGGCACCCCATGACCTTTATTTACTTGTTTCTAGAAATTTACTTGTTTCTAACTTCTAGAAATTAAAATAGGTGCGATAGCAAATTTTACAATTTGTTCTAGAAATTTACTTGTTTCTAACTTCTAGAAATTAGAATAGGTGCGATAGCTTATTTTACAATTTGTTCTAGAAATTTACTTGTTTCTATCTTCTAGAAATTAGAATAGGTGCGATAGCTTATTTTACAATTTGTTCTAGAAATTTACTTGTTTCTAACTTCTAGAAATTAGAATAGGTGCGATAGCTTATTTTACATTTAATTACCTGTGGGCTATCTGGAAAAAAATGTAGACGTTTTTTTCAATGTTTTGAAGTAGGCTACTTGGAATTTTCATCAGAAGTTGCTGGGTCTCGGGTGTTTTATGTTCAAGCAATTCAGTATTGGTGTTAGCCCGCCAGCAGGATGACATCTTATGATTGGCGTTATTCATGTGGGGAGGGGTGGGCAAGCTGGATACTGTTACTTAAAACTTGGCTGCTTTTGATGGAGACTCTATGTTTTCTACAATTCGTGATTTCTGATAAACAAAGGACCAGTGGGACCACAAGGGTCAAGGATCAATGTCAAATGGTATCCCTTACATAGGAATGCTTAACTATCGAAAGGACAGATTTTATTGAAAGACTTTACGCAAACGACAACAATCTTTGTTTATCTTTAGCTCTATTCTTTAATTATGAAATAACTAAAATACAAAACATTAAATTTAATTTCCTTCTTATCGGTAATTTAAGAAGATTTAATTTCAGATATAAAAAAAAATCATTCGTGCGCCAGGTCAGATAATAATGATCCAACATTTTTTTTTAAATGTGATTTTGAGAAAGATTGTTTACTAAAATATCTAGTATAGTCACTTTTGCTGCCGTAAGGGTACCATAAAGGTTACCATAAGCCAATAATTACCATAAATCAGGTAATTGCCATAAATCAAGACTAGAATTTTTTCTAAGAAAAACGAGAAACACCTAGAAGAAAAAAACAACCGTAGGTGTCGTAAGGACTGATCTATTGAGGAAGGTGATTATAGCCACAATTATATTTATTTTAACGGGCAATAGATATAGTTATTTCATAGTTACTTTAAAACTCCAAAGAAATTGAACGACACATATATGCATGAAATAGCTTAAAATACACAAAGCAATTTTTGTGGCGCATGACCGCATTATTCCTTTTCTTCATCTGGCTGATTAGAAATGGGTACTGAGGCTTACGGCGCTTTTGTACAGTGTACTACGCTGCAGAACCTTTCATTCAAGCATAATTAAACACTCCCCGCTAAGTTGTGTAATCCTACGGAGCAAATTTTGCCCACAAAATAGGCAATTCAAAAGTACACTCGAGTTCTACACAGTGTTACGTTATGTGTTAAGTTATACAAAAATCAACATAATAACAACAAAATGGAATTTCTGAATGAGCAGTTAATACATTTTGAAAATAAATTAATAAACTTTTCCTAGAAAGCCTTTTACACTTGATCAGAGCTTGAATTAAGGGGTGTCAAATAGGTAGCACTCCCCCCCCCCAAAGATTTTTGTACCCCATTCCCTACTAGATTTGAAAAGTACTTATTTTCAGGATTTCTATTGGAAAATGGTCTTTTTGTACTTCCATTGGATATTTTGAAAAACAAACAAAATTACCCTCCCCACCCCTAGTTTCCGTTAATTGACTGCACATATTTTTATGATTTTTACAGTAGTATATATGAAAAGGGCTTGTTTAAGTGTGAATGGCTATATACTTATTGTTAGGTAACTTAACCATTACTTAGAAATTACATACGCAGTGTGAGAGCCGCTTTAGACCTCCATCCAACCTAGCATCATATATAATGGTCATATAACTGCATATTTAATAGCCATTTAAAGATAAATTCTTAATTTGAAGCTCCCTGAAATTAACTGATTCATCCCTCTCTGATGTTGATTTTCCGCTTTGCCCTGGATTGCAAAAAAGCTATTTTTCAGGACAATTTTCAATTTTAATATAATCTATTAAACAACAAGGACTTTACAACTTTACAACTTTAGGACTATTAAACAACAAAGACAGACCACATACTTCTAAATGCCACGGCTTGATATGAAGGAGAGAGGGCCAAGTAAATCCACAAAACAACAAACAAAATTTCCCATTAATCAAACAGTTCGTGGTAACGAACTGTAAGTAAGGAGCGACCCGGCTCAATGGTAACCGAAACTCTAGAAAACGGGTTTTTGATACCAATAGATATATCAAAAGAATCAGATTTCAATGCTGATTTCAAATATATAACTTTCATCAAGTTTAGTGCTACCCATCAAAAGTTACGCGCCTGAGAAAATTTGGCTGATTTTCGAAAAAAGGGGGAAAGACCCCCTAAAAGTTATAGAACCTTAATGAAAATCACACCATCATATTCAGCGTATCAGAGAACCCTACTGTAGAGGTTTCAAGCTCCTATCTACAAAAATGTGGAATTTTCCATTTTTTGCCAGAAGAAAGATCACGGATGCGTGTTTATTTGTTTGTTTGTTTTTTTTTTGTTTTTTTTTCCCAGGGGTGATCGTATCGACCCAGTGGTCCTAGAATATCGTGGGAGGGCTCATTGGAACGGAAATTAAAAGTTCTAGTGCCCTTTTTAAGTGACCAAAAAAAATGGAGGGCAACTAGGCCCCCTCCCACGCTCATTTTTTTCCCAAAGTCACCCGATCAAAATTTTGAGATAGCCATTTTGTTCAGCATGGTCGAAAATATGATAAAAATGTCTTTTAGGATGACTTGATCCCCCAAAGTCCCCAGGGGGAGGGCTGAAAGTTATGAACTTTACTCAATGTTAACATATAGTATTGGTTATTGGGAAGTATACAGACTTTTTCAGAGGAGATTTTTTCTGGTAGGTGGGGGAAGGAGAGGGTCGGGGGCTATATGGAAGGATCTTTCCATGAAGGAAGTTTTCATGGGGGAAGGGACATTGCTATGAAGGGGGCGCCGGATTTCCCAGCATTATTAAAGAAAAAGATCAGGAATTAAATAAAAAAAACAAGTTTTTCAACTGATCAACTGATTGTGATTAAGAGGTCATTTTTAAAGAACTGGAAAAAAAA
>JAQQPU010000335.1:0-12604 GCA_029168905.1 Artemia sp. Kazakhstan ARC1039
AAAAAAAGCAGTTAATAATAGGTAGAGGGTTGAAAAATCTGTAAATAAACAGCTGGAATTTAATTTCTGATCGTTTTTTAGATAATACCCCCTAAAAGACAATGCTATAGCGTTGCCATAAAATAATCATAAGGGTTTAATGTATTAATATGCATTTATCGTTTCCAAGAGGCACTTCATATGGAAGCGGTGGGCATATCAACTTCGGAAAGGGGTTCAATCGATCTCAAATTAAAAACTAGTGTTAATTTTGGTAGTCAAAAGTGATTAGAGAGCAACAAACCGCCCACACACCGTTTATACCCCAAACCATAATCCAAAATTTGTGCGAGTGCCATTAAATAGTGGATTTTGCCATATATTTTCCTCAGAATAATCTCAAAAACGATTTGGGGCTAGAAATATTCGGCCGCCACCGCCCGTATTGCTGGTGTGCCGAAGCCTTTGTTACAGTGACGCGCAGAAAAATTTTCAGTGGCGTATCACCGGTCTTTGGCGCGGCTTCGGGGACTACTCCAAAGCACCAAAGGTCTAGCAAGCTCATTGTACGTCATTGTTTGTAACCCGATATGGTAGTGCATGTTTAATGTTGCATAATTTCTATCGAAAAAATATAAAAAGTGGGATTGAATTTGTAAACAGCTGAACTGCAATACCGAATTAATATAACAAGTATTTCCAAGGTTAAGAAATCCTGATACTGGTCTGTCACAGTTTATTGTATACGATAATTTTAACAAGGAACCAAGTTATTTCTAGCTCAAAGATTCTTTTACTAACTTCACATTTTGAAAGTCAGCCTATATATTGTGTAAAGTATTTCCGGGACTGTAAATTCTGCCTTTCTAGGTGTCAAATTTCTAACGGGTTCCACTCATTAAAATGTCAAAGGTTTTTCGTTTTAAGAAGTCCCTATAGTCGTAGTTATTCTTCAAAATGACTCTGTTCCCATGGTTCTGATGCGTGGAGTCGAATAGCCAATCCCCAAAGTAATTTGGTCCAAGTGTCCATATTTTGTCATAATCTTAACTTCATGCTTATCTTTAAACGTCACTTCATTAACTTGCACCACTTTCATCAATATCCCACCCCATCAAAAATTGCAGTCTCATGGATGTTTTCATATGATGTGTTCCCTTCGCTTACTTTTCTTTCCTAGTAAGATGCTTGACGAAAATTAATGCATAAATTTGCCGTTGCGCTGTTGTCCATATCCAGTTGGACTGCCCCTGATTTAAAGACATGGTCGTATCCAGAGGGGGGGGGCAGGGGGCTTGCCCCCCCCCCCCGCCCCAAAAAAAAACGATATATATTATCGATTTCCTACAGTAGAGACAAAGAAAAAAAAATGTTGTCCATATAGAATCATGTTTCTCATATCTTTCACTGAAACAAATAAAATGAGGCAAAAAATATCAATTTCAAAAATTTTTCCATTCGAAGCTCATACAATACACTGATTGTATAAGTCCTTGTTTCAATCAACCAAAAAAGGAAATATCACCATTTTATGTCATAAATAAAGCAATGAAAAAAATCGAGCATTGAGTGAAAAACATTGTTCATTCTTCGGTGTCTGCAACATCAAATCGGACATCTTGACATGGATCTATTTCACTAGCATTGTCCATTTCCATATCAGAGGTTTGACTGAAAAAAGGGCAGTGGCTTCTTCCAAAGTTACCTAAAAATCAAGATGAATTAGTCATTTTAAATAAACATGGCACACGAATGTGGGGATGTAACAACAAACACTGAAAGGGAGGTTTAGACTGTCATCTTCCTCATAAATGGAGGGCAACTAGGCCCCCTCCCACGCTCTTTTTTTCCCAAAGTCACCTAATCAAAATTTTGAGACCGTCATTTTGTTCAGCATAGTCGAAGATTTAATAAACATCTCTTTGATGATGACTTAATCCCCCAAGGGCTGCAATTTATGAACTTTGCCCATTGTTTACATATAGTATTGGTTAATGGGAAGTATACAGACGTTTTCAGGAGGGATTTTTTTCTAGTGGGGGAGAGGAGGAGCTTACGGGGAGCATATTTTTATGGAGGATGTTTCCTTGGGGGAAAAGACATTTCAGTGAAGGGGGTGCCGGATTTCTCAGCATTATTTAAAAACGATCAGAAATTAAATAAAACAAGTTTTTTCAACTGAAAGTAAGGAGCAGCATTAAAAATTAAAACGAACAGAAAAAATTACGTATATGAGGGGGTTCGCCCCCAAGTCAATACCTCGCTCTTATAGCTAAAGCTTTTTTTTAGTACTTTCAAATGAGCTATCTATTCTCATTAACCGGCCTTTATGATTCAGGGGTTTGTGATTAGAACAAAATTTAAACTTTAGTGTAAAGGGCGAGTAATTGACTATGGGGCGAACTCCCTTATATACGTAATAAAAGCATACGAATATAGAAGTTTTTTCCGTAAGTTACGTCAGAACATAATTTCGAGAATGCCATTTAGCCAAAAGAAACTAAAATTAATATGCAAATTTTGTTTGATTTATTCATGTATGGTGAGCCAAAATCAAAGCTGCATTAACTCAAAAATGTTCAGAAATTAAATAAAAAAAACACGTTTTGTAAACTGAAAGTAAGGAGCGACATTAAAATTTAAAACGAACAGAAATCATTCCGTATATGAAAGGGGTTGTCCCCTCCTCAACGCCTCGCTCTGTCCGCTAAAGTTTGACTCTGTCTCATAACTTTATTTTTTAAAACAATAAAAAACTGTAGCATAAAGAGCGAGGCGTTGAGGAAGGGACTTTCATATACGGAATAATATCTGCTCGTTTTAAGTTTTGATATCGCTCCTTACTTACAGTTAAAAAAAACTTGTTTTTTTTTATTTAATTTAATGAATCTAACAAATTAGTTAATTGGGTACTCGCGTACTCGTGTTGAAAGGCTGATCTATAGCAACATCTTGGGTGGGGGGGGGCAATTTGACAAGGGTGCCAATAACTTGCCAAATTGACAAGTTTATTTTTAAAAAAGGTAAAAACAAGAAAAAACAAATCAAGATGCCAGAGAAATCTTGGTAGGGGGGGGAAGTTGGTTGTTCCCCCTGCTTCCACCCT
Organism: Artemia sp. Kazakhstan ARC1039; assembly: GCA_029168905.1. Classification (NCBI taxonomy): domain Eukaryota; kingdom Metazoa; phylum Arthropoda; class Branchiopoda; order Anostraca; family Artemiidae; genus Artemia; species Artemia sp. Kazakhstan ARC1039. The sequence continues at coordinate 3,086 of JAQQPU010000335.1, forward strand.
GGATCCGATACAGTTCATGGTGTTTCCAGTGTACTCTTACGAAACCATAGAATCTTGTCAAACTGTCAGATCAGTCTATGGCAAGATCTTACATTACCACTTCCAACAAATGTATCATTTTTTTTTTAATGGAAAAGAATCTCTGGAGTTTTTGATTTGATCACCACTTAGGATAAGATTTGGAAATTATGCTACACGACGTCTTAGACGTAAAAATTGTGTATGACACCCGTCAAGTGCGTATCCTTTGCTTGTAAGTTTCCACCACAGTTTATATAATTATATAAACTGTGGTTTCCACTAATTCGGCTAGATTTCCCTTTGGGTTTCTGATTTTATTGCTGTTTTACCAGCAAGGAATGAATCTTCATACAGCACAGCAGCAGAAATATTTATAACGAACTAGCGCGCTTTGATATTGCATCATTTTTAGAGAAACTTTTCACTATTGTTTGTTATAAATATTTCTGCTGTGGTACAGAGTAGTTTCATTCAAAGGATCTTAAAAAAAGATTGCTGTTTTGACAGAAAATTACTGTACAAAAAGCGATTTTTAATATTATTATATAGCATGCTTGGGCGCCGCCAAGGGGAGACAGGAGGGCCATGCCCCCCCTGGAAATTTGGGACTGTAAAGTAATTATAAAAAAATGAAAGACCTCATTTGGCTTACCTCTAGACTACCTCCATAACAGTAAAAATAAATTATAATTGAATATAGTCATGCGATATGCAATTTGAAAAGCTTCTCATTTGAAAGCTCCTGACATAAAGATTTTAAATATCCAAGTCTTATCCAATAGTTTTTGAACCAAAATTGAATTTGGCATGTTTTTCTTTGGGAGGTACTAATATTCAGGGGTAGGGGGGTTTATGGAGCTAGGACATTCCTAGGCAAGGAAAACTTCTCCGTTTAAGATATATGTTACTACAACAAATCTTTTTAAAACTTTCATTTTTCTTCTTTTGACATGGAGGGTTTGAAAGGAAAGGGGAGATGGGAGGCAAAAGAGGATTTGTGTGGCCCTTTTAGGTTTAATATAGAAAACAACGCTAGGAACATGTTCAGAAGAAGGATAGATTTCAAATGATGCGCTGTTTGATAAGTTTTGACAAAAAATGAAAGACCTCATTTGGCCTACCTCTAGACTACCTCCATAACAATAAAAATAAAATATAAATGAATGTAGTCATGCAACACATCATTTGAAAGCTCCTGACCTAAAGATTTTAAATATTCAAGTCTTATCCAAAATTTTTTTTTAACCAAATTTGAATTTGCCGTGTTTTTCTTTGGGAGGTACTTATATTCAGGGATAGGGGGGTTTATGGAGCTAGGGCATTCCTGGGCAATGAAAACTTCTCTATTCAAGATATATCTTACTATAACGAATCTCTTTACGAGTTTTCATTTTCTTGTTTTGACTAGGAGGGTTTGAGAGGAAAGGGGAGATGGGAGGCAAAAGAGGATTTGTTTGGACCTTTTAGGTTTAATGTAGAAAACAACGCTAGAAACATGTCCAGAAGAAGAATAGCTTTCAAATGATGTCCTGTTTTATAAGCTTTGACAAAAAATGAAAGACCTCATTTGGTCTACCTCTTGACTACCTCCATAACAGTGAAAATAAAATATAATTGAACATAGTCAAGTGACACCTCATTTGAAAGCCCCTGACATAAAGGTTTTAAATATTCAAGTCTTATCCAATAGTTTTCGAACCAAATTTGAATTTTCAATGTTTTTCTTTGGGAGGTACTTATATTCAGGGGTGGGGGGTTTATGGAGCTAGGGCATTCCTGGACAATGAAACCTTCTCTATTTAAGATATATCTTACTATAACGAATCTCTTTACGAATTTTCATTTTTCTTGTTTTGACATGGAGGGTTTGAGAGGAAAGGGGAGATGGGAGGCAAAAGAGGATTTGTGTGGCCCTTTTAGGTTTGTTTCAGAAAACCACACTAGAAACATTTTCAGAAAAAGGGTAGCGTTCAAATGTTGTGCTGTTTGGTAAGCTTTGACAAAAAGCAAAAAACCTCATTTGGTCTACCTCTAGACTACCTCCATAACGAAAAAAATAAAATATAATTGAATATAGTCATGCGACACCTCATTTGAAAGCTCCTGACATAAAGATTTTAAATATCTATATCTTATGCAATAGTTTTTGAACCAAATTTGAATTTGCCATATTTTTCTTTGGGAGGTACTTATATTCAGGGGTAGGATGGTTTATGGAGCTAAGACATTCCTAGGCAAGGAAAACTTCTCCATTTAAGATGTATGTTACTATAACAAATCCTTTTACGAACTTTCATTTTTCTTGTTTTGAAATGGAGGGTTTGAGAGGAAAGGGGAGATGGGAGGCAAAAGAGGATTTGTGTGGCCCTTTTAGGTTTAATGTAGAAAACAACGCTAGGAACATGTTCAGAAGAAGGATAGCTTTCAAATGATGTGCTGCTTCGTAAGCTTTGACAAAAAATGAAAGACCTCATTTGGCCTACCTCTAGACTACCTCTGTAACAGTAAAGATAAAATATAATTGAATATAGTCATGCGACACCTCATTTGAAAGCTCCTCATATAAAGATTTTAAATATCCAAGTCTTATCCAATAGTTTTTGAACCAAATTTAAATTTGCCATGTTTTTCTTTGGGAGGTACTTATATTTAGGGGTGGGGGGTTTACGGAGCTAGGGCATTCCTGGGCAATGAAAACTTCTCTATTTAAGATCTATCTTACTATAACGAATCTCTTTACGAATTTTCATTTTTCTTGTTTTGACATGAAGGGTTTGAGAGGAAAGGGGAGATGGGACGCCAAAGAGGATTTGTGCGGCCCTTTTAGATTTGTTTCAGAAAACAACACTAGAAACATGTTCAGAAGAAGGGTAGCTTTCAAATGGTGTGCTGTTTGATAAGCTTTGACAAAAAGCAAAAACCCTCATTTGGTCTACCTCTAGACTACCTCCATAACGAAAAAAAATAAAATATAATTGAATATAGTCATGCGACACCTCATTTGAAAGCTCCTGACATAAAGATTTTAAATATCTATGTCTTATGCAATAGTTTTTGAACCAAATTTGAATTTGCCATGTTTTTCTTTGGGAGGTACTGATATTCAGGGGTAGGATGGTTTATGGAGCTAGGACATTTCTAGGCAAGGAAAACTTCTCCATTTAAGATGGATGTTACTATAACAAATCCTTTTACGAACTTTCATTTTTCTTGTTTTGACATGGAGGGTTTGAGAGAAAAGGGGAGATGGGAGGCAAAAGAGGATTTGTGTGGCCCTTTTAGGTTTGTTTCAGAAAACCACACTAGAAACATGTTCAGAAAAAGGGTAGCGTTCAAATGTTGTGCTGTTTGGTAAGCTTTGACAAAAAGCAAAAAACCTCATTTGGTCTACCTCTAGACTACCTCCATAACGAAAAAAAATAAAATATAATTGAATATAGTCATGCGACACCTCATTTGAAAGCTCCTGACCTAAAGATTTTAAATATCTAAGTCTTATGCAATAGTTTTCGAACCAAATTTAAATTTGCCATGTTTTTCTTTGGGAGGTACTTATATTCAGGGGTTGAGTGGTTTATGGAGCTAGGATATTCCTAGGCAAGGAAAACTTCTCCATTTAAGATGTATGTTACTATAACAAATCTTTTTACGAACTTTAAGTTTTTTTGTTTTGACATGGAGGGTTTGAGAGGAAAGGGGAGATGGGAGGCAAAAGAGGATATGTGTGGCCCTTTTAGGTGTAATGTAGAAAACAACGCTAGGAACATGTTCAGAAGAAGGATAGCTTTCAAATGATGTGCTGTTTCATAAGCTTTGACAAAAAATGAAAGACCTCATTTGGCCTACCTCTAGACTACCTCTGTAACAGTAAAGATAAAATATAATTGAATATAGTAATGCCACACCTCATTTGAAAGCTCCTGACATAAAGATTTTAAATATCCAAGTTTTATCCAATAGTTTTTGAACCAAATTTAAATTTGTCATGTTTTTCTTTGGGAGGTACTTATATTTCAGGGGTAGGGGGGTTTATGGAGCTAGGACATTCCTAGGCAATGAAAACTTCTCCATTTAAGATATATCTTACTATAACAAATCTCTTTACGAATTTTCATTTTACTTGTTTTGACAAGGAGGGTTTGGGAGGAAAGGGGAGATGGGAGGTAAAAGAGGATTTATGGGGCCGTTTTAGGTTTGATGTAGAAAATAACCTTTGAAACATTTTTAGAAGAAAGATAGCTTTTGAATGATGTGCTGATTGATAGCTTTTGAATAAAAAATGAAGCAACAAAATTTGTTTGCCTCCACCTCAATAGGCCTAACAGTTAAAATAATATTTTTTTTTAATATAGTCATGTAACACCTCATTTGAAAGCTCCTAACAAAGGAATTCCAAATAACAATGAAAAATTCTGTCAAAAAAAATATTTCAGTCATTAATTTTAAGTTCACGCTTATATTTGTACTTTTAAGTAAAATATCAAAAACAGCAAAAAAATTCAAAAATTTGGTATCAGTTGAGAGCTGTAAGTTTCAGCAGTTTTTTTTAGGATAATTTTTATTTTCAGAGCTATAGGGTAAGCAATTTTAGGTCAGGGAGATAAACCCGGAGATGGGAGCCAGGAGATAACTTCATCCTGGTACATATTTTAGCCTCTAGACCCATCCCTGAAAGTTTCATTTTCCTAACTTAACCCCTTTCCAAGATAGCAAAAAGTAGCTAAAGTAGATTTTATATTATTTTAATAAAGTCAAAAGAAAACAAAATCTGAAAAATGTAATCTCACACCATAAAAATTCTTATTTAGGGGGGGGGGTCAGCAGGGCTGAATTTAAAGGTTTGGCACTTCTAGGTCCAAGTGTCTGTGTTGGTCCATTTTTGCGAGATTTGCGGGGAAATCCTAAAAAACTTGGGGATAGTGGAATCGCTGAACATATCGCAACTGATGAGCAAAAAGTAATGAAAGAGAGAGGTGATATCAAACTCTCAGCTGCCATTCTTGGGAGACATCTGACAGTTTATAAGTGGCCACAGAATTCCTCTGCTGTGAACAGGCAGCAAGGCGGCGGAGTGAACCTGGCACTTTTACAATAAATCACATCAGTCTAGTTTTTGTTAAGAAAAAAATCACTCAGGGATAATTTATTACATCCCTGGCAAAGTGCGTCCGTAGCTCCGGGCTTAGTGGGCCTATTGGTAAATCCAGGCCTGGGAGCCAGGTATTTTTATTGCGCCTGTCAGCTGGGTTACTATATGTGCGCTTAGCTGAAGAACCAGGCATAGGACATATGCTCAAAATCACATCAGTCTAGTTTTTCTTAAGAAAAAAATCACTCAGTGATAATTTATTACGTCCCTGGCAAAGTGCGTCCGTAGCCCCAGGCATAGTGACCCTATTGGTAAATCCAGGGTAAAAATCCAGGCCTGGGAGCCAGGTATTTTTATTGCACCTGTCAGCTGGGTTACTACATGTGCGTTTAGCTGAAGAACCAGGCATAGGACATTTGCTCAAAAACTATATATATATATTTTTGATAGCTGTTGTCAAAACTAATATTCTTATATAGCTGTGGTCAGAAGTATAGAAAACCATACTATTTTGTTGCTGGAACTGATGCTTTATGTAGTATGTCGTCGGAATTGATAGGGTTGTATAGGATTTTAGTCATGTTCACGTATCTATAATAAAGTATTTCTCAGTTTTTGATGGAGCTGAGCTATTACAATTTTACAGGCGTACAGAATATGGATACATATCAAGACCAGGTCTTGGAGACCCTTTTATCCTTCAATCCTGCAAGGCGCACTTTGTACCACATTCGTCTGACGTTAATATTACATCATTCCCAAAAGCAGGTTAGTCTTCTCTTCTAAGCCGTAGGATTTCAGCTGTTATGGGTAAACATTTTGTTGAACTGGTGGGAATTAGCGGTGGTAGGTTTTTGTTATTGTTTATATTGCTTCTTGATATAAAGCGCTGTAGAGAAATTTAAACAGTACATCCTAAAAAAAATATATGTCCATTGCAATTTCGGCGCATATTAAAGCTCCTCCCATTTTCTCTGTTTAAACAATCCAGCGTATATTTCTCAGTAGCTCCATCAACTTTGAAAAATAATGCGAATTTGTATTATTTATGATTGCAAAAGCAGAAAGAAAGGGGGTGAGCCAGCGAAGTGGTTCGCTACTGTCCCATCTCACAGGTATAACTTACGACTTAATTGAGTGGCCTATCCAGGATTTCTAATTGGAAGGTTTGGATTAAATTTTAGCAAATATAGAAATTTATAGTGCTAAGTTCTAATCAACACTGCAACAGGGAAATAGCCAGAATTTCAAAAATAGTGGGAGAGGGATCCACGAAGTGGCGGGACTATTTGAAATTTGCCACAAAATCTTTTACCACAAAGGGGTAACCTACAGAAATTACGGCAACATTACAGAAATTCTTGTTAGGAACCACGACTAATTCATAGAATTTGGCTTGAGCCCAAAGACCTGAACTGGGAAGTCGGCTAGGAGGTGTTTCCCCTTGAACAATTTATTCGATAATTTTTGCGCACACGTGCATATTACGAAATGACATTTAAGAATCGTGAAATCAACAGAAATCCCAACCAAGGAAAATAAACTAGCAAGTAATTATTTTAGTTTTAGTAGTTTAAACATTTGATTATCTCCTTTTTTCAGCAAAGAGGCAACATTTTTATAAACTAGTATTTGATTATCTCCTTAATGAGCTCCTCCCTATTACAGACAATAAAAATCAAACCAATATTAATAAACATACACGAAAAATGGAAGTGACTAAATTTAATTTAGCTGCGAGTCTGCATTCATGCCAACCACATAATGTCCCTTTGAGAAAAATTGATCAAACTATTGAACTGAAATATCAATGCGAAGCGCCAATTTTCTAATTAAATGTCATCACGTTATGGCATTGTTCAAATAAAACTTATTTTTACCTTGATTATCCTTATAAATTCATTCTTTGTTTTTCTTTCCATTCTCAAACCAATTTTATTTTCAGCTTTTGCATTATTACAGCCATGCCAATTATGTTCCTTTTTCTTTTCTATATCTTCAACTTATTGCATTCTTCCTTATCCCCTATACGCTTGATTCGTCTTATTTCTTTTCCTGTTCTCCAGGCTGTGAATACCGATGCCACAGGCGTGCCTACCCATGAAAGAATCTAATCTCCTGGTTTATATGTTCTCTGGAGCAGCTAAACCTCGGTCTGGCTTTGTCTAATGGTTGAGATAGGAAATGATCGTACTGTTTAAATCTCTCTCGAGTGATATGAAGTTTTTCTGCCTATGTAACTTCTAATGAAATTTCCATTCAATCCCTTCGTCTTAATTGACTTTAATTTTTTTCTAGTTCAAATCAAGTAAAACGGAATTTTCATGCAAAAAAAAAAGATAAGAATTCTAATAAAATTAGTGGAAAGTATGCGTAATGATGTGTAAGCTTAACCTTTTTAGTCAAGATTTTTTTTTTATTATCGAGCGTATGATTAATCTTCAGTTTTTATTAATTGCTATGTGAGGGATTTGGATATGCTTCGATAAAAAGCAGAAGTTTACAAAAATAGTTTCAGGCATATTGAAATTATGACAAACTTGGAAGAAAAACCTACGTTTTGAAGTGAAAACAGCAGAAACAGTCCCAAACACAGCACACTTTGAAGCTATGATAAATAAAATGTTTTTGACCAGTGGTACAGGTACTTCTCAATCAAATTTGGTACTCTACTCCTCAGCCAGATGTATAAAAATTCATTAAATGGGGAATTGGAGGTTGAAGGAGGGGATGGGGGTAAATTTGAAAAAAGTGTAGAATATTACTTTTTCTACTCAGAGACTAACAGATATAATCAAGGCCGTACCCAGAGGGGGGAGCCCCCCCCCCCCGAAATGTTTGTCTGACTCGTAAAAACGTAACAAAAATAGATATAAAAAAATTTTGTATTCGTTTTTTTAGTTTTTTTTTGTGTGTTAAACGACAGATTGTTAAAGAAAACAGGCGTTGCACAAAGACAGGCAATGTCAATCTTCTTTTTTGGGTACAACATTTTACAGTTCTACTACTGTCTTCGAATTTCTGCTCTTCAGTTGAGAGTGAAAGTAAGTATAATCAAATATCTTTTTATAGAAATTCCAGTTTAAGCATTATTTTCGAAGTCAAGATCGATCAAGAATAACGCAACTGACCTTTATTTTCATGGAATTTCTAAATTTTTCTCTGCACCTCCTCTACGTATCCGTAACTGCAGTTCTAATAAAACTTTTCAGGGTGCAGCAACTATATACTCAGGAATTTACGTTAAGGGAGGGACAACTTGAAAGAAGGATTATAAAGAAAATGCAACATTGTAGGGACAAGTTGAGATTTCGGGGAAGGGGGCTGATCTAAAAGCCTTCAACGTCTGATGGTTTAAAATCATGGTTTATGCAAAAAGCTACCATTGAGATTAGTTCTACCAGCACCAGCTAATCTTAAAAAAATCCAAACAGCCTGATAGTTGAGTAGATTCCAACAAGCAGGACTACCTCCGAATTTGGTATATTCAGTGAACATTCTGCGTCCCAAGTTTAGGGTATATTCATTGGCCAGACAAGGCTGGCCAAAGAATATTTTTCGTCCTCATGCCTATTTGGCATGTCAGTGAGTGACCCAGCTGAGGACTTGTCACCTACGAGCGAAGCACTACATACAGGATTTTTGAGCCAGTACCCGTTATCGTTCACCGAAAGCTTGTCTATCTACGGAGTCTTGCTGCTATTGCCTTTAAAGTGTTATTTATTTCAATATGGCAACGCAAAGTTTCACCTGATTGGAGCTTGTACTGCTTGACATCGCCGTTCGATGTTAAGACATCCCAGCAGTGTTATCAGACTTGTATTCCTTGGGGGGGGGGGCTTCATGGTCCTGAGCCTCCTCCCCTAAGAAATCTTAATATGCATGCACTTTCAAAGATATTTTGTATTTTCTTTAAAATTGGTCTATTTCAGCAGTTTTTGTTTCAATGCTTTACTCTGCCTCCCAAAATGTTTGACTTCCAAAAATAGAGGCGTTCTAGGTGGATTTTCTTCTTATTTTTTTATTTCATGGCAAAGCAGGAAAATACACAGAAATCAGAGCCTCTTGACTTGATTCCTTCAAATTTTGAATTTTTACGCTGTACATCGTTTGCCAATTTTTTATCATCTTAACGATTGATTTTATTTTATTCTAGCTTAAAGAATCCCCCCCCCCCCAGAAAATATATGCGTAAGGAATTTGAATTTTGTGTTATCTAAAGGAAACAAACGTAGTTGTGAAAAACCCTATTTCATGGCTTTTATCGTTTTTTTTTCCACACTATATTATCATGGTTGTAGCAAAACTTGCAACCCAGGGCAAAGCGAACCACCAGCTCATAACAACCAAAAGTTTAAAAATACTTTAAAAAAACTGCCCTTTGAGGAAAAATTACCATTTTTAGCTGA
>JAQQPU010000335.1:12704-51083 GCA_029168905.1 Artemia sp. Kazakhstan ARC1039
GCTATCCATTTTTAGCTGATTATTTTGATTAATGTTAGAAATAAAATATTATTTTGAAAAAAAATTCTTAGAAATTTGTGTCACCATGAAAAAAAATTTGGTTCCCCAAATCCCCGAAAATCACCCAATCATGGTGCCACCCCTAGCGATTTATCACCAGTGACTTTCCCTGCCAAATATTACTTTGGATACCATAATTCTTTACTAATCTCTTGTTCATCAATTTTCGTCTGTTTGTTACTTTGCATAAAAACCAGACAGATGCAATTGCAATATACACAGTTCTTCATATGTGGATGAAATAAGATTAAATCATTTCGAATGCTGTTTCCCAATTGCTATTTCTTACATCATTTGTAGTCAAGAATTTTATTTTTAAGTTGAATAGAACGTATTCACTACTATACAGCTTCAGTTGGATTTTGAAATTGATAGTCGACAGATTGTTTCTACAGCTGAATCGTAAGTTTGCAGAATTTTGTTTTCTTTTGCTGTTTTTAGATAAGATTTTCTTAATTTTTAATACGCAATTGTTGAACGCCCGATTAAAGAAAATACGATCTTCTTTGTGAAAAAATTTTACCCTCCAGCCGAAAAAAAACCTTCTATTGAGACAAAATTTAGCTATATACTAGGCTATGTACAAGGTTGGGGAATTAAATATTGAAACGGAAGTTACCCCAAAAATATGATTCATAAGAAAATTGTAAATTATTGCCTGTAGGGGGGGGACAGGGGGCTGTCATTTCTAAATGATAATACCTAATTTTTTTAATTGAAAGCAGGGATGCCAAAAAGATAATTATTTTTCCATTTAAAGTGGAGACGGAAGAAAATGATATCCAATTCCCTGGGAAACCATTGAAATATTTTGATAGACCAAGGGCCCTTCATTGGCACTTGTTCATTGTCTTGGGTATTTTGCAGTTTCTCGTGGCTACTGGCCTAATATGGCTTTTGTGTGTGCTCCCTTTTAGTTAGATTCTTTGGATCTTATTGAATGCCACGGCGAATCTATGACTCAGTTTTCCAATAATTTGAGGTATATCTGAATAATTTCGACATTTTTGCTGTTGTCATTGTACCCCTGTACTCATACCCTCAATTTTTTTTTCAAGGAATACTAAGCTGTTTAACGTTATTTCGTGTGTTTGTTTGAACCATATAGTGACCTAACTAATTATTAAGTAAATTATTTTTTTTTATGTAAAGCTGAAACGGTATCCTATCAAGCTGGTTTCCAGGGGGATAGGAAGGTATTTAAGTCATAAAGCAGGGATGCCAAAAAGTTAATTACTTTTTGTTAATTTAAAGCAGAGGCCTTCCCTATCACGACGCCTCCCGGGGGGGGGGGGGATAGGGAGCTATTATATTTAAGTGATAGTAACTTGAATTTTTTTATTGAAAGCAGGGATGCCAAAAAGTAATTTTTTTTATTTAAAGTAGAGACGGTATTCTATCAAGGTGGTATCCAGAGGGGGGTAGGGGGTAGGGAGGTATTATATTTAAATGATAATCTCAAATTTATTTATTTTTTAAAGCAGAGATGCCAAAAAGTTGATTATTTTTTAATTTAAAGCAGAGACGGTATCCTATCAAGGTGGTATCCAGAGGGGGGGGGGTAGGGAAGTATTATATATAAATGATAATATCTTGAATTTTTTTTTATTGAAAGCAGGGATGCCAAAAAGTTAATTATTTTTGTTTAATTTAAAGCAGAGACGGATCTTATAGAACATTATATGGCTCCTTTAAAAAAATAAAAAAGGGGTGTGATGGGAGGTGAGATTTTTACAAGAATATGACAGTTTGGCTGCTACCAGTAGCTACTAGGTGGAGTATCCTATGAAAGTGTCAATGTCAATGAGTAGAGAAAGTAAATTTGTAAACGTAAGCTGTGATTTGAGAAAGACTGATGAAAACATTAATGTTTGCAGTCAACTTTGATCGCGCCGGTGGCGCGCCACTGCTGCTGTTTTTGGCCCCGCCGCCGCCAGTCTTCCCTGATCGGTACGGCGCCGGGGTCTAGATATGTCCTCATCTTCCCTGTTCTTTTTCTTTCTTCGCCACTATCGGGGCACTGGAACATCAGAGAGAGCTGTTTAAGGGTCATTTGAAATCTAATTTTTATATATAATCTTTTTATTATAAATTCTTCTTGATAATTTCATCATAAAATGCCATCCATTGCTGGAATAGAAAGGCTGGGAAGAATGAAAAGGGTACTTTCATAGTCGCTATAGTTTAAAAGCTTAAACCTGAGGTTTAAAATCCCTTCTCTTGTATACTCTCTCTCCCATCCCTTTGGTAATTTTCCTAAATTCTGGCTTACTAGTAGAAGTAGCTGGTTACTGTAACATCAGTGAGATGTTTAATGGCTGGTTTTGAAGCTTTTGATCATATCTGCGTTCTCTTTGTAAATTTGTTTCGACCATATGGCACCAAAACTGGCATTTTTGTACAATTTATGGAGTGAAAATGGTGGGAAGCATGAAATGGGCACCATCAAAATCTTTTTGTTCCAGTTAAGCTTTATCTTTGCTTACAAAAATGACACTTCCATCAGAATTTTTCTTTCATTTATTATCACCGGTCTCATAGTTTTACATAAATTTTTAAGCTCACTGGTTATCCACAACATGATTAAAATTCAGTTACAAGAATCACGTACTAAGACAAAAAAAAAATAAAATAAAATAAAAAACAGTGAAAATGTGTCTGTAAAATATTTCATAAAATAAAAGTAATTCGAAACTGTATTTAATGAGGAACTTTCCAATGGGGGTATGAGACGTAAGATCCTTCCATAGGAGTTACCAAGTGATTTTATTTCGTAAATGATTTGTTAGATCTTACTGCTTTACCATTTCAAGCACAAATGGAAGAGGAAAAGAAACAGCAAAAATATTTTTAATTGATTTACTTTTAATTTAGACAGAACCAACATTTTGAACAATATATTTTTATTTCTTTCAGGAACAACATGGATGCAAGAGATAGCTTACCTTGTTGATCATATTGATTTAGAATATGATGAATCTCCATTAGATGTGAGATGCCCCTTTTTAGAAGTTCGTCTCCATCCTCTGCCTGCTGGCCTTGACATTTTACCTACCTTATCATATCCTAGACATTTAAAGTGGCATTCAGCGTTGGATTTACTGCCTTCTGGCATGCTAGAAAAATCTAAGGTAAGAATGTCGCTTATTGAAAGGGCGCTGCTGCCCTGGCTTAAAAATTTATATTGCTTTATTCTATCTTAGTAACCGTAAGGAGTCAATTTATACGAATCTTGAATAGAAGGGATATTTTGATCAAAAATGGTTTGTCACTAGCAAGTAGAAAGTAATTCGTCACTGGTAATAACTAAATGCCGTATCTGACATTTAACATAATCAAGAATTACTGTTTGCCTAGCTCTTCTCAAAGAGGGGGGAGGGGAGGGGGGATTCGCAAGTCCATGTAAATCAGAATTTTCAAGGAGGGATCGAACATACATCAATCTACTGATGTTAAAGCGTAGGGGCTGCTGTCTTAGTGCCCTAGCCCTCAAATGCCAAGATATTTATAATTTGCCAAATAATTCATCATATTTCTCACAGAAATCGCTTTTTTTCTTGTGTTTTTTTTTGTATTTTTGAGCGAATTTTACAAACACTAATAGAAGTTACTTTGTAAACTTGTTAGAAATAAATTGTAACTTATGAGCCAAAAATACATTTGGATTTAGATAAATCACTGAAGTTAAAATCAAATCCCAATAATTTAAAATTATATAGGATTTAATTTGATTTTTTTTTCTAACGTTTAAATAATTTACGGAAGGACTAGACTGTTCCATTGTGTATTATTTCTAGATAAAGATTTAGAGAATTTCTTTCAAGGTGATCAACTGCCAAAAGTTAAAAAGTTGACAAAATATTATTGACGCTTTAAGTGTTTACTCCATGTAGTATTGATATTGAATTTTTGTAGTATTGACGTTTTTGGTGTTTTGTGTGTATAATGTTTACACCAACAGTATGACACCATACTTTTAGTATGACAAACATACTAAACACCATTTTACCAAATACCCTGGTTTTAATCCTGTTTTAATTTCAATTTAAAAACAAAATAGAAAAAAGTTACCTTCTTTAAAAATTGGTCAGATGATTAAAAATCGTTTATATGCGGAGAAAATTTACTATTTAAACTTGTATGATGAATTTCTGTAACGTTTCATTCCCAATTAGGGAACGTTATCAGCTTTTTTAAAGTAGAAAGAAGTTCGATATTTTTTTTAAGACTAAAACAATTCCTGGGTTTGAATTAATTTATTTCCTTTTGCGGGTTGTATAACTTTTGTACAACCAGGTATCTGATTAAGTAAACCCAAAAAGAATATATTAACCAATTCAAAGTCATCAGAGATTAAATCAAACAGTTCATAGTAAAAAACTTTAAGTAAGGAGCGAGTCGGGCCAATAGATCCTAAATATATAAAATTCATTAAGTTTAATGTTACCCATCAAAAGCTACGAGCCGAAATTAAAACGAAAACTAAAGAGCTTAAAACGAACAGAAATTTATTTCATAGGTGGGAGGAAATCTGCCCCTTCCTCAATCCTCTCTCTTTATTCTAAAGTTTGACTTCTGTCCTGATTGTTGAAGAAAGACTATTCAAACACAAGGGCCGTTGATTTTGAGGTATTTTAAAGAAATTTGAGACTTCCGTGTAAACGACGGTTGAGGAAGGGGCAGCCCCCCTCCATAAGGAGTAAATTATGTTCGTTTAACTTTTAATGCTGTTTCTTAATTTCATTTAAAAACTTTTTTTGTATTTAATAGCAACAAGTGCTGACTTAAGATCCTTGCAAACCTCATTTAAGCTCTCCTTTCAAATTACGGCACATGGAGTATATCCATTGATCTTTTGGGTTGACTCGGCTCATATTATTTAGTATCTGTCTTTTATATCTCTGGTTTCTTTTCGTAGGTTATACACATCGCAAGAAATCCTAAAGATTTGTGTGTCTCCTATTATCATTTCGCTAGAATGAACAAACACTTTGGTTTTATCGGAAGTTTCAATGATTTCTTTGATTGTTTCATCAAGGGCGAAGGTAATTTTTCCATAATTCTCATCTACGACACCCCTTTCAAATATCCAGCAACCAAATATACTTTAGTGGACTAGTGGGGGTTGGAGAGGGCTGGGTTAATCTAAACGTCTTAACAGAAACCACTATAGAGAATGTTTCAAAGTCCATGTCACCCAAGTAACAAACCATGAATTCATCTTCCAGTACTTTTTCCTTTTTTAGAGGAGGAGGGAAGGACTAAGCAATTTTTCATCTTGTCAGTTACTAATAGAAATAGAGTTTCTTTTGAGTCACTTTATCCTGGTGGGTGCAGCTTCGTTGATGAGTTTAACCCATTTCGTCACATCTGTTAAGGATTTGGAGACCTCCTCAGAGCTCTATATCTTTCTTATACGTCTATTATGTATACTTTTTGATCTCAGTTCCCATCTTCACGAGGTTAAAGTATCACAAATAAAGAAGCAAATGCACATCATATATCCAAGACGATACGAATGTCCCAATAGCTGGAGGCGTCATCATATAATGACAATTGGTACTTTCTCTTTTTTTTACCACAGAGTTGCTTCCATGTACAATATTTAGAATACTTGTTGACAAGGGAATGGAACAAAGACATTGATGTGCAGATTTCTTTGCCGTCTTGACAAAAAAAATATTCCCTAATCCCCCTCGCCCTCTGTGGTATTCCTCAAGGAACTTGATTAGGACCATTTTAGATCCTAGCAATGGTTAATGAAATTGATGTCTTAACATTGATAGTAGTTTAATTAACCATTGATGGAGCTACTCACTTATAAGTTCTCTCAAAGATAGAAATATATGGATGTTCTGCTGATTCACGAAGCATGTCATAGAAATGTTAAAATTAATATCAAAAGCTTTGCATAAAATTATGTCGCAATAACTTATTCCTTGTTCATTTGTTATTTTAAAATGTTTAATCCAGTTACTTTTGTGAGGTGGGGTCACGAAGGTAGCTTCAAATTGTAAATATTAAGTAATTGTATTTTATATTTTTAGGTGAGTCTATTTTAGTTTTATGTATATTTTTTAGTTTTAGTTTATTTTTTTCTATATATTTTTTCTCTACGCTGAAGACGCATTGTTAGATACGGGTGAAATATTGGTTTTCTTTTCTTCGTTTTCTTTCATTGGCCATAGACCCGTTTGTCGTATTTATATTTTTTTTTGTTTTCTGTCATGGCTGGCCAGTTCGGCTTTAGATCTTTTATTGAAATCATCCCTCGTGAAATCCTAAATAATGTTTTGAATGAAACTAATAATCTAAACATGAAAATGAATATTCTTAATCTGAATAGGGGCTGTGAGACAGCTCACAGAATAGACAAGTATTTTACAAGAATACCTCATAGAACGCTCTATGAGGAATTCATAGATTCGCCCTCGAATTTGCCTGCGGCAAATCCCTTATGACCACTACCACACTAAAGCTATGTTTAAAAGGTAGGCTACAACCTTTTATATCTGAAAGAAAGCAAACACAGTGATACATTTATTCTTATTATTTCCCTATTAAGCCTCTGGCGGTGTGGATGTATGTGACACAGTGTCATTAACGCTACTACTGGCCTGCTCATGGGTGTAGCAATGCATTCGAGTGGTCCCACGGGTTCAAAGAATTCTTCCCGCACTGATGTTGTAACCAGTTTGGGTACAACAAGTGTGCTACCTGTAGGGGAAGTAAATGCCTCACTGTTTGGCCCAAGTTGCAACAACCTTTTTTACCACTAATAAATATATCCTTGGAGGAGGACAGGTCCTCCGGTGGATACTGTAATGACAATAATTCTCAATGATTTTTTCCCGCACTGATGTTGTAATCAGTTTGGGCACAACAAGTGTGCTACCTGTAGCACACTTGTGACCTCCTTCTCTCACTGTAAAAGTCTAAAACCTACTGCATCATTGGTGCTTTACTAGAAACCAATTTTATGACAAATATTTTCTTTTGTACTTATTATTGAAAATAAACATTAAAATTATAGTAACATTTTGAACTCATGAGCTTTCAGCAACTAATATCACTATACATCAAATATTCAGTTTAATTTATTAGCTCTTTTTAAAGTTGTTAAAGATGAATATAGTTTCCCTACAAACAAGTGTTTGGATACTGCCTCCTTTCCTAACTGTAAATAAAAACCAAAAGCCAACTGCGTCATTGGCGCTTAACTGAAAACGGATTATATCACAAATATTTTCTTTTCCAGTTCTTACAGCATTGAAAATAAAACACAATTACAGTGAAATAAATCCTTGAACTGATAAATCTTTCAACAATTAATATCATTATACATCAAATATTCAATTTGATGTTGCTTATACTTTCCAAGACTTCAAGGCGCATATAGTTTTCAGTAAAGCGCCAATGACGTGGTAGGTTTTAGACTTTTACACTGAGAGAAGGAGGTCATACCCAAACTCTTGTTTGTGGTGATTTTGTTCGTTTCAAGCTTGATTTGCATATTCAATTTAAGTTTCACTCGTTTTAAGATTTATTTATTAATTTTCATTAATATCTATTGTATGTTTGTTTGTATTGATTGTTTATTTAATTTCTGTTCGTTTTAAGTTTGATTTGTACTTCAATAGGAAAATATTTTTTGTTTTAAGCTTGATTTTCATATTCAATCTAAGCATTACTCGCTTTAAAATCAATTTATTCATTTATATTATTGCTTGTTGTGTGTTTTTGCTATGATTGTTTATTTAATTTCTGTTTGTTTTGGGTTTCATTTATTCTTTAATAGTAATTTCTGGTCGTTTTGAGTTTGAATTTTAAAAGGTATTTGTATCTGCTGAGCTTAAGTTGAAAATGACCTTTACTTTTCTTTGAAAAACTTATTTTTCGGAAAGTTTTTTTTTTTTAATTAATTTTTGTTCGTTTTTGATTGCAAAAAGTTTCAAGTTTCAAAAAATTCCTTATTTCAAAATTTAACTTAAAAAAAATCAAATATTCATCAAAGTATCAAAACTAATATGAAAGTAACATTATCAAAGTGAAAAAATGGGTTTGTGTCAACCTCGGAGTTTTTATTATCTGATGTTTGAACTATTTTTAACAAAATTGCTATCTCAAAATTTTTATCGGATGGGTTTGGGTGAAAAGGGCGTGGGGGGACTAGATTAAGCTTCGTATTCTTTTGACTCTTTAAAAGTGAACAAGAACTTTCTATTTTCAATCAAATGAGCCCTCTCTTAAGTTTATACAAGTATCCCTTTTATAGGAACCATATATATCCCATGAGTATAACTTACAATGCCTGTCCCTGGGCCCTGGGGTGTTGTGTCGACCCTGAAGTTTTAATATCTGATGGTTGGACTATTTTTAACAAAATGGTCACCTGAAATTTTTATCGGATGGGTTTATCAATCCGGTACACCCAAAGTTGTGGAGGGCGGGAGTGGCTAGTTGCTCTCCGATCTTTTTTCACTCTGAGAAAATGAACTATATTTTTTTAATTTCCATTCAAATGAACCCTCTCTGAAGTTTATACGAACATACCTTCCATAAGAACCATATATGCCCCCAGAGCAATACTTGCAACGCCTGCACCGACCCTGGAGGGGGGGGTGTCGACACAGGAGTTTTTCTTATCTGACCTTTAAACTATTTTTAACTAAATGACCATACGTAAAGGAGTTATTGTTATATGATCTTTGAACTATTTTTAACAAAATGGCTACCTCGAATTTTTTATCAGATGTATTTGGGGAAAAAGGGCTTCTTGGGGTCAGTTGTCCTCTGATCACTTTTGACTCTTAAAAAAGGCACTAGAACTCTCGATTTCCAATCGAATGAGCCCCCTTTGAAGTTTATACTACGATCCTTTCTATATGAAGTGCCTCTGGGAAAAAAATAAATGGAGTGTGTTAGAGGCTTGATGCCCTCCAATCACTTTTGACTCTTAAAAAGTGAATTAAAACTTTCAATTTCCAATCAAATGAGCTATCTAGGAATTTTATACGAGCATCCCTTCCATAACAGCCATATATGCCCCCAGGGCATAACTTACAACGCCTACCCCCGGGCCATGGGCGGCTGTGTCGACATCGGAGTTTTTGTTATCAGAACTTTGAACTATTTTTAACAAAATGTCTGTCTCAAGATTTTTATCTGATTCATTTAGGGCGTGGAGGAGAAGGGGCTTGTTTCCCTCCGATCTCTTTTGACTCTTAAAAAGTGAAGAAGAACTTTCAATTTCCAATCAAATGAGCCCTCTCCGAAGTTTATACAAGGATCCCTTCCATAAGAACTATATATGCCCCTAGAGCATTACTCACAACGCCTGCCTCCGGGCCCTGGCAGGTTCCGTCGACACAGGAATTTTTCTTATCTATACTTTGAACTATTTTTAATGAAATAGCTAAAGTTTATAAAACCCTCTGAAGTTTATACGAGCATCCCTTTCAGAAGAACCAAATACGTCCCCAGGAAAACACTTACAACGCCTATCCCCCGGGCTCTGGGAGGCGTTTTTGCTATCGAATTTTTGAACAATATCCAAAACACTTGCATCTCAAAAATTGGAGCGGACGGGTTTGGGGGAAAAAGAGCGGGGGGGGATAGTTTAATTCTCTTGACTCTTAAAAAGTGAACTAGAACTTTCAATTTCTAATCAAATGAGCCCTCTATGAAGTTTATACAAGCATCCCTTTCATAAGAACCATACATACCCTTAGGGCATAACTTAGAAAGCCTTCCCCTGTGCCCTGAGGGGTTCTATTGACACCAGATTTTTTCTTATCCGACCTTTAGCTATTTTTAACAAAATGTCTATATCAAAATTTTCATCAGATGGGTTTTGAGAAAGAAGCCGTGGGGGGGGGCTATCTGCCCTCGGATCTCTTTTGACTATTAAAAAGTGAGCTCGAACTTTCAATATCCAATCAAATGAACCCTCTCTGAAGTTCATACGAGCAACCCTTTCATACGAACAATATATGCCCCTGGGCATAACTTACAACGCCTGTCCCCGGGGTTTGGGGGGTTGTGACGACACCTGAGTTTTTGTTATCTGATTCTTGAACAATTTTTGAATTAATGGATATCTCAAAATTTTTATTGGATGCGTTTGGGGAAAAAGGGGCGTGGGGGGGGCTAGTATCCCTCCAATCTCTTTTGACTCTAAAAAACTGAACTAGAACTTTCAATTTCCAATCAAATGAGCCATCTCTGGATTTTTACGAGTATCCCTTCAATAAGAACCAGATATTCCGCCAGGGCATAACTTACAACACCTGCCCTCGGGCCCTTGGGGGCTGCGTTGACCCTTGAGTTTCCTTTATATGGTCTTTGAATTATTTAAAAAAAGCTATCTCAAAGTTCTTATCGGATGGGTTTGAGGAAAAAAGGGCGTGGAGGGGGGGGCTAGGTGCCCTCCGATCTCTTTTGACGCTTAAAAAGTGAACTAGAACTTTCAATTTCCAATCAAATGATCCCGTCTTTGAAGTTAATTCAAGCATCCCTTCCATAAGACCCATATATGCCCCCAGGGCATAACTTAAAACGCCTACCCCTGGGCCCTGGTGGGTTGTGTCGACACCGGAATTTTTGTTATATGATCTTAGAACTATTTTTAACAAAATAGGTATCTTAAAATTTTTATTGAATGCATTTGGGAAAAAAGGTGTGTGGGGGGGGGGGGAAGCTGGTTACCCTCCAATATCTTTTGACGCTTAAAAAGTGAACTAGAACTTTCAATTTATCATCAAATGAGCCCTCTCTGATGTTTATACGAGCATTCCTTCCATAAGAACGATATATCCCCCCAGGGCATAACTTATAACCCTTGCCCCTGAAGACTGTGGGGGGAGTGTCCTGCTCAAACATATAATTTCCAGAACTTTCAACTACGTTGAACAAAATGGCTATATCAAAATTTTGATTGGATGTGATTGGGGATATGATGGGCGTGGAAGGGGTGTCATTTGCCTTAGAATCACTTTCGACTATTAAAAAGGGAACTAGCTATTTAAATTTCCAATCGAATAAGCCCTTTCTGAAGTTTCTATGACAACGTTGTCTATACAAAACCTTATATGCCCCCAGGGCATAACTTACAACCCTTGCTCTGAGGGCTGTGGGGGAGTTGTTATCCTCATAGACCTAATTTCCAGAACTTAAAACTACGTTTAATAAAATTGTTATCCCAAAATTGTGATTGGATGTGTTTGGGGAAAAGGCGTTGTATAGAAACAACGCCTTCTATAAAAAACCTTATATGCCCCCAGGGCATAACTTAAATTCTTGCCCTGAGGGTTGTGGGGGAGTGTCCTCCTCAAAAACATATTTTCTATCTGGAAATCAACTACGCTGAACAAAATGGCTATCTCAGAATTTTGATTGGATGTGTTTGGGGACTTATGGGCGTGGGGGGGGGGCTAGTTGCCCTTTAATCACTTTCGACTATTAAAAAGGGCACTAGCCCTTGGAATTTCCAATCGAATGAGGCTGTTTTGAAGTTTCTACGACAATGCCTGGACGTCCAGTAATCTATACGGATTAGTTGTTTCTTCGTCACTGGAAATGAGACGGTCAGCTACTTTCAAAGTCCAACAATTACTTGACAGAGTGATAGCAATGACATAATACTAAACAGCCGAAACAGTACTGAGTTGTAATTCTAAAAGCAGATAATTTTACAGATTTTCAAGGGGTTACACGCCATACAGGAGTATTGTTGTGGTGAGGTTAGGAGCTTATTTGGTTTAATTTAAAAGTCAAGCAGGATAATACCTTATCCCCGGTAATGTGGATTTTTTTATGTATACCGTCCCGGGACTTCTTATTCCAATCCAACGACCCTTGTGTTTGAACAGTCTTTCTTAAAGAATTTGGACAAAAAGCCAGTCGCTGTGCAAGGAGCGGGGGATGGTGAGGAAGGAGCAGCCCCCTCCTTTATATACGAAATATATTCTTTTCTGTTTAAGTTGTGCTTTCGCTCATTACTTTAATCTCAGAAAACTTTTTTTAATTCCTTGCCAAAAAAAAAACGAAAAATTGTGATTGGACCTTTTTCTTTTAGTCCCTTTTGGTCCATTCTGGGAGAATGTTCTTTCGTTTTGGAGACAGCGTGATCATCCGAATCTTTTATTCATTACTTATGAGGACCTTCAAGATAATTTAGAACTAAGTATTTCAAAAGTTGGAGATTTCCTTGGAAGAGAGCTAACTGGTAAGTGACTGCTATAACTTTCAGTGGCAGATCCAGGGGGTGAGCCCCCCCTTAACGTAGTCTAAAGTCGTGTAATTTACTTAATTAACGCAAGAATGCGTTAATTAAACTTGCTCCTAACGCAAGTTTATCGGATCAACCTATCTTGCGCCCCCTCCCCCCTAAAAAAAAATCCTGGATCCGTCCCTGATAAATTTTTACTGGAAAAAAATTACTTGGAACTCTAGTTAATTTTGGTGATGTTTAACTACATTAAAGTTTAAATAACTACGAAGAACATGGTTTGGACAGAAACTAATTGGTTGCGATATTTGAAGTACGAAAATCTTGAAGAAAACGCTATTAATTTTGCTTTCTCCCATTTCTGAAAAAAGAAAGTTGTAACGTGAAACAGTTAGTCCGTCAAGATTAAAAAAAAACTCTTCAAAAAAATTATGTGAAAAACTATTGACAGAAAATACATTGCATTTCCGTTGCAACTGAACCCCGTGCAAATGAACTTTCGCTTAAAGAAAAACTTGCCGATAATGCTGATTCTGGAATGATAGCTATTATTTAAATTCTTATTAATAGTAAAAGCTTATTGCGGAAACAAATAAATGGGAGTTTTTAAAAAGAACAGGACACGCTTATAAGTCTCCTTTTTTTTCCATTACTAATAGGAACTAGGAGATTGAAGAGAGCTGCTTAAGGTCATTTGAAAGCTTTTATTGGCATTTATTTTTCTGTTTATAGTTTTGTCTTGGCAACCCCATCATAAAATGCCTTATGGCACTAAAGTACGATTTTAGTGTCATTTCTGGAGTATAAAGGCTTGAAACCATAAAAGGCCTTCCATTGACAACTCCATGATCGAAAACTTTTGAACTGGTGTTGAAAAGTTTCCCTTCCCAGTCACTTTTGCAAGGGGGGAAAAAGTTTTGAAAAAAAATACCAATTGAAAAAATTCATTCAAATACAAAGCTTATTTGTTAACGGTAAATGCTATTAATTTTCATTACAAGACAAAAATTTATTACGAAACAAGTTCTTGGGAATTACAAAAAAGTACTTGGTACCCAACGTGTCTTTTTTTTCGTTTTTTTTTCAGTACTAGCAGATCACTGGAACTTCACAGGGACGCAGAAATGGGTTATCCGATGGTTATCCGAGGTTCTCAGAACCAGTGTTTTATTTACCCCACCCCATGAGGGCAGGTGTCATTTCCTGGTTGATCTTATGTGGAATGACCCAAACAAAATACTTTTACGTAACTTCGTAAGTCAAACTAAAAGAGCTTAGGGAACCAGGTATAAAATCAGATGGGCCTCAGATTTTATGGGACTATAACTTTCGCGATACAGCAATTCCTGAAAGTTTCTTTCTATTTGGAAAAGTTTTGGGGTTACTCAAATGAGTAATTTAATATAAGTTAGAAACTGCGAACGAAGCGACAACCAAATTTTGAGCTTAAAGTCAACACTAGATCAAACTTGTTTTTTGGGTTTTGGGTTAAGTTGTGTCAAAAAGGGCTTGATTTAAGTTGGAATTGAGTTATATAAGGGTTGAGTTAAACAGGGGGTGATTTAAACGGGGTTTCAGTTGAACGTGGATTCAGTTAAAAGGAGTTGAGTTGAGTTGCACGGGGGTTCAGTTGAGCGAGGGTTGAGTTCTTTGGGAGCACAAAGGTTCAGTTACATGGGTTTAGTTGCATCCGGTCCAGCTACACGCACACCTTTTACCATAACACCAGATTACTTTTTTTTAAGAATGTTTCGGATTGTATAGCCTATTTATATCCCCGTTGGTTGATAGTCATTCTGGATACATTTATGTATTTCGAGCTTGATTTTTCTAGCTTAATTTCCGGTGAAAATGAAACAGTGCACACACATGTTTGATATTATATATACGGAGAGATAAATTGAGAAAATCTGTCAATGTAAAAAAAAAACGACTAAGGATCTAGGACTGTTGAAGTCACACCGGGCTAACACGTAGGGAATCAAAGCAAAACATGAATGTGAATACTGAAGCGGTTATTAATGCATCAATTTTTTTTTTTTTTTTGCGTCCATTAAACATATTTCTTAAGTTGTCAGGTCCAGACCAATTGTGAAATTAAACACAAGTTTTCAGCATGAAACGGAAGACGCACATTTCTCGAAAAGTCTATTTCTCGAAGAATATCCCATGTTAAAACCGATAAAGTGGCAAAAGGTAAAACTTTAGTGCTAAGGAAGGGAGGGCTGGTGCCCTTGAGTTATCCCATTTAATTTCCGCCATAATGTAATGACAGCCGCAAAGAAAATCCAGTGACTGTCTTTTTTTCTACAGATAATATTTACTAAGTGCCCTTACCAGGTTTTCATATGGCATTATGAAGATAAACGGGATATCCTGATGTTTATGTTCTGAATTAAATAAAAAGGAGATCTTACTGGAACACTTTAAAGCTTCAGGGTTTATTTGGGTCTTGATCTGGACTTGACTCACTCGAATTAGCGTTAATTTGACAAAGAAATACAGTTTGTTCTTTTTTTAGTTGACCAAATTTCCGAGATTGCATCTCGTGTGACCTTTGACGCCATGAGCACAAATCCATTGGTGAATCACTCTCACTGGGATAAACTTGGACTAAGGGTGTCAACAGAAGCAACTTTTTTTCGCAAAGGAAAAGTTGGTGATTGGATGGAACATTTCAGTGAAGAACAAAACGAAATAATGAATCAATGGATTGAAGTGAAAAGCGCTGACACCGGATTGGAATTTCGATATACGTTATAAGACAGATCTTTGTAATCTTTTTTTTTAAGTGTTAACCAAAGGAAGAAAATAAATTATTCAAATGTTTACTTTTATAAGAGATTGTAGCTAAATTGGCTAGTTCTTTGTTTTTTTTTTCTCTTTGATTTAGTTGCACGTTAGACATTGATATCTTTTGAAACTTGTACCCGGTGTCATAAAAATAAAAATGTAATCAGCCGCGTAACTTTCTTTTGGGGGATTAAGTACGCCATGTCCTATACAATTTCAAAGAGAATATTTTCTGAAGATGTGTTTTTATTCACTCCCTTCTACCACCTCAAATTGGAGCCCTTTTGGCTCTTCCAAATAAAATTTCAAATTTCGCTGTTTCTGGCTATCTGAATGTCCCAAAAAAGAACCTGTCACCTAAAAAGCAGTGTTTCTTTCTTTTTTTTAAGTAAATTATGTAGGGATTTTGATCCCATCAGGTGTACCCGCTGAAAGTGTTTAGATGCGATTGACAAGACTATATAAGTTTATTCAAAGAGGAGGGCAAATGTCATTAAGGGATCTTTTGCAACATAATTTATATTCTTTTCGAATGTTCAAAATTATATGATTTAGATTCGATTTCAAGGAAATAGGAGACACACTTGCATCTCTTGATTTCTACTGTGAGTCACCATGGGGTCCCATAGCCAATATATATTAATTACGATTATTGAATGTGTGGGGACCACTAGCTACCAATATTTGTAAATGTGGGAACCAAACTTAAACATATATTACCGTTCAACACTGTTGTGGCCCCAGTGAAGAAAGCACTACCTAGTACAGTTTAAGAATTCACCTACAATCCACGTCCTCTTATTGGCTAATGTCTAGCCTACAGTTTCCCAGTCATGCATCTGCAAATGAAAACCACTGCTACTATGTTGCTAGAGAAGTAGCTGTCCCTGACCTTGAAATCATTTTCCAACATCCAGGGACTAAGATCAATGGGACAAAATTAAGACAGCTAGCATGGTTACTCATACTCAAGAAATGTTCACAGATAATATTAATGCTATAAGACGGTTAATTTTTTCAGCCAAATGCAAAGCTTTAAAAAATCAATACATTTAAGAAGCCACAGAGATAGAATTAAAAGGTAAAAGGACATTTTAAAGAGTAAAAAAATGTATTTATATAAAAGGGAAAAGGACATCTATCCGGTAATAAAATGGATGGCATGCTATCCTTCCAACACGCCCCCACTAAGGCAAATGGCCATGGCCGTATCCTATTATCAACTTTTGTAACTTATTTTCCCCTCCTCCTTGCTTTTCTTCCAATTTCCATATCTTTTATCAATATTAACGTTGCCTTGTTAGTAGGCCAACAAGTTGAGTTTACCCCAACCGAGCAGTAATGAAAGGGTGTCTCTGTCTTTGTTTTCTGAAATATGTACGAAGATTTTTACCTCCTCGGACAAAGATGACTCTAGGAGGGGCGCCTCCTTCTTGGGATACACGAATTAGTCTGACAGTACCTCGTTTGACATCTGGTTTTCAAAAGCATTCGAGGTTTCTGGATATCTAATATATACGGCCGTGTATGCTACCATGGTATCGGAGGACGTGCTTTGAACCGGGTTAAGGAAGGGATTGGGGCTGGATGTAGGACTAGAAATAGATCTTGATGGGCAGGGAGATTGTATTAGGGTCTGGAGGTGAAAGAAACTGCTATAATTCCTTGCCCTTAAAGTGGATGCTGTGGACCAAAATAAAGTTGTAGAGGCATTAACCTATTGGATCTGCCAATAAAAAAGAACGATTGCGATTGACTTGCCTTCTTTAAGATTTATTGTATAAGGGTAACGGGGAGCAGAGAGACAAGAGATTTAGGGATGAAGGACCGGGCGGTCAGGCTTTGCCTCTTGACCCCAGGGTATGTAGCTGGTGAGTTCATTAAAAGGGAAAGGTGAAAGACTGGCATTCAGGCTTTGCCTGCCTCGTCTCCCCCATTCTCCCATGGATTGGCATGCCTACACCCATATAGATAAAAGTCACCTCTAAGAACAGGAGATATCCGATATCTCCCTACAAGTCTGCCCCCACAAGAATATCTACTGGAAGAATGTATATTAGGCCTACCTTACACTTTTCAGAACAATACCATCTTTCTTCCCAATATCTATTTTCACCTAAGCTGTCGGGCATAAATGTTTATCTCCATAGAAACATAGACTTGTGACCACATTTTAATGGTTAATTTTATTTGGTTAATTAGATTACTTCATAAGTAGTTTCATTGCTACAAGAATGAATAGCTATTTCAAATAACTGTCCATTTAATTTAGCCTGTATCTTCTGTGATTATGTAAATGAATAAATTTTTCCATTATTACGGGGTCTCGCCCAAACCGTTGTTTTATGGGGTGTCTTATCAGCACTATTAGGGCAATCTCTAGCAAAATGCCCTGGGGTATTACATTTGTAACAATTAACCTACTTTTGTCTTTGTTGAAATGTACATTTTTGTTATGTGTAATGGTGCTTATTTTTACAATAATCTTCCTTTTCGGCTGAATAATTATAAATTAGGTAAAATCCTGGCTGTTATATTTTGGTGACCCCGACTCTAGTGCGGCCCTACACTGCTGGAACTATCTGAGTGCTCTGATTATCATACTCTTCATTCAAATTCTCTGTATCTGTGTATCTCATTCTTCTTGCCGAATTGGTTTGAGCTTTTCCACCCCTTTCTCTTTCTCTTGGTCCTCATATACACTTACCTCAATATTTTCCATGTGCATTCTCTCGCTGTATGGTGCTATTTTTCAACTGTTTCCTTTCAGAATCAGCTCTATTCCGATTCGAACATTCTGTTCCTGGAAATCACTTTTTCATACCACGATTCATATAAATTACCCTATATTCTGGCCCATTTGCGATCTTTGCACTTTTGGGCGCTGTAAAGAGATATGACAGATTCTGAGCTTGCCGCCTTACCGGCCGATAAAAATGGCGTCTCACCTATTGGTGAAATCAGCTGGATACTATTTGATGGGGTTCTCGACAAACCGCATGCATGGAAAGGTTTTCTTTGTTTTACTTTGGTAATTTTACTCAAATCAATAGGCCCGTTCTTTTGCACTAAAATCTCACATCTTTCTACAAAGATTTCCGTTCTTTTAACTCATCTTTGTTCTAAGATCTTACAGCTCGCTGATGTTAGCAAAAAGTGTGAAAGACACCATCTTTCTGCCATATAGAACAATGATGAGAGAGCTTTGATGATATTCTCATCATTGTTCTTAGACCGCTGATCAGAGCAGAATGATGAAAGACGTTTGCAAAAAAAACGCCATAAGATGTAAGATCTTAGTGCTCAGATTTCACTTTTAACCGTTCTTTGTCAAAAGATGTAAGATCTTAGCACATAGATGAGTAAAAGAACGGCCCAAATATCTCACACAAGTAATTCCTTTTCTTGTCTGAGAGATTTCAACCTTATTTTTCTTGTGATAACTTAAGACGTAGATTCCTAAACTCAACTGATACCATGGGTTTTCTGGGAATACAGCTGTATTATCTAATTAATGCTCAAGGTGTAAACCTCAATATACTTCGGCTTAACACAAATATATGAAGTTTGATAACGCAAATATTATTAGAGAAAATACGAAAGTAAACTTATGCAAATGCTCAAATAATGTCTCTATTCTCTTACAAATCACACATGGCTAGCTACCCTACTCTGCAAAATCTGACATCTTCGTCCCAGGTTTTAGTTCCTCTAACACGGTATATTAACCCCAATTCCCTGCCATATCATCTTAAATTAGGCTGATTATGCAGAAGAGTAAAACTCACCTCACCTTCTAAACAAATACGCAACAAACTCTAATTCATCGTACTAAGCGCCTCTTATCCAATGAGGTAGTAATATCCAATCACTCTCAAATTTTATACTAGTCTGTGGAAAAGAAAAATATGTAATATTGTAATTTTGTTATAATGCTGTGACTGTAATAATGTTGCAAGTACCAATTATTTATGTGAGCCCTTCCCACGAATTTTCTCTTGTGTAAAAACTTAAAGAAATAATGGTTTTGCCATAAAGCCGCCCCCCCCAAAAAAAAAAAAAGTTTTAAACTCATGGGTGTTTTCGTAGAATCTACAGACTAATTATTTTTACAGGCGAAATTTAGCAAAAATATTTGAAAAAGTAGGTTCAATAAGCCACCACCAATGTTGAATACGTGACTTCGAAATTATTGTAGCTCTCACTAAAATTTAATATGCTTTGGGGCCGTTTGCTACCAAGGTCGGTAAATATGGGCACCACAAATGATACGACACTGCTAGGGCTCCAGTGAAGAAAGTCCTGCTTAGTAAGGCCAAAGAAATCGTCCAAAGTCTATATCCTTTTGTAATCTAATCTCCTTAGCCTACAATTGCCCAGCCATATATCTGCAAAAGAAAACAACTTCTACGATAATCCCAGAGAAGAAGCTATAAATGACTTTTTGAATCTCAATTCGCCAGCATGAAGGGGGTTCGATCAATGGACAAAAATTAAGACAGCTAGCTTGGTGAGTTATACTTAAGAAATATTCCCATAGAATATGAACGCTACAAGCAGATGCATCTTTTCAGTCAAATTTAAAGTTTTTAAAGAACAATACATTTATGGAGCGACACAAAGCGACTTAATATAAAGAGGAAAAGGACATTTTGAAGAGTAATGGACAGCAAATTTATATAGAGGAAAGGGCTTTTATCTGATATTAAAATTGATGACATACTATGCTACCCGAAAATGATTAGGTATCCCCCCCTTACGTAGATGAATATATACAGGGGATTATAGGAAATAAACTACAAGACGAGAAAAAACAAAGGAAATAACACTTCTGTAGAGAACGACGATAGCAACACTCGTAATAAATAACTTCATTTTAAATAAAGCTATAGTGTCAATTTAAATTTATTTAGTTCATCTCATGGCGGCTGGTGCGAAGGACAACAACGTTGCCTTTCCACGACGACTTCTGCAGAACTTGTGCCCACAAAAATTCCAGAGATTGTCCTGCTAATGTTTTATCCTTCTCTATGCAATGGCGAAACGTTTCTTTCTGCAGCCCAAACTTCTGATGCTGGGGATAACCCAGTAAAAGCATCTTTCAGGTGCCTGTCTTCACCCATATAGACCGTTTGTTTCCAATACTGACATGTACAGTTTCGAAATTTGAACGATTAAGTGTTGTATTTTTTCTTCATTGAATAAATGTCTTCGTAATCTATCAGAGCCGTGAATTCCTAGAATCTGCCAGAAGCAGTTAGGCAGTTAATTTTGAAATTTTGCAATCGTTTCTCAAGTGGCGTTATTGGTGCTCATTTCTCACAAGTGAACATTTGTAACGAGGGGACATTGCTATTTAGGAGCTGAAGAGTCAGCTTTGGAGAATATGCCTAGTAATGCCAGATGTTTCTTAGTTAAAAAAAAACAAAACAGGTCGTCCTCGGTTGGGGTTGGAGGATGTCGTAAGCAAAGATTCAAGGGAAATGAGAACTTTCCGGGAGGGTGTGAAGAGGAAGGCTTTGAATGGATTGGGATGGAGAAGGAGCGTGCGTAGATGTGTCGGCCTCAGGCGGCTTGGTGCTTTGTTAGTAGGAGTAGTAGTATTAGTTCAAAGAAAAGCACTGTACAGCGCCATACAGATAAGCACTGTACAGATTACAGCACCTTGTAACCAACGTGTGCTGTAATCTGAAACTCCATGCTTCCATCAGTTTCTACGAGGCTTCCAAGATATTTCAATTGCGTCGTATTCTTTAGTTAATCAAAATTGACGTTCAGTAGCCAGCTCAGATTTGTATTTACGTTGCTACGCTTTTCTTTTGAGTTCTGATTTGCATTCCAACTCACCAGGCTGTGCAAGAGTGCTCTGTGAAATTCCTGATGTATCTTAAAAAGGAGTGCAACATTTTCAGCAAAATCATCATCACATATAGCGCAGCTCTCATTCAATTGTGTCACTCCAAAGAAGTGATAAGCCTGACTTTGTAGTCAATCAAAATTGTGAAGAGATTAAGAGAGAGAATGTACCCTTTCACACAATGGAATACACCTGATACCATTACGTCATATTCCCATCGTAGGCTCTTTAAGCAACCAGATGGTCATTATATTAAGCAACTCTAATACTTACAATCTTGTCTGGGATGTTATACTATCGTAGTATTCTCAATACTGATTGCCTGCGTACAGAATCGTAAGCCTTTAAGAAGAAACGCTATTAATACGTCAGTCTGTCACTCATTCCATTCTTCAGTTAGGGTTCTTAAGCTGATTATCAGTTAAGCACAAGATCCGCCTAGCTAAAAACCGTAGTGTCCGTCTTTCAGGATTTTGTCAGTTCTCGACTGAACACAACACAAGAGTGCTTTGGAAATCACTTTACTGCCCCATTGTCTGCGTGGTGATACCTCATCAATTGTAGCAGTAAATGATTCAACCTTTTGTAAAAGACTAAAAGTTGACATATTATTCCAGTCAGTGGGGACACTCACTTTCCTAAATATGGTTTAAGATTTCATGTAGAGATTTTGTTAAGGAACTATGCTTCAATAATACCTGTCCAGGCTCAAAAATACTTGTTAGAATTGTCAATTAATAAGAAGACAACATAATACTCTTTCTTTACTTGTTTATCTTGGAGCCTCTAGATATCAAACACTTTCACAGTATTTTTGTGCTTGGTGGCAGTCTTTAGCTTTATTTTTAAAACTAGCAACCGTCAATTGGTTGTGTAGTACAAATAAGTCGCACGAAAAGTTCAGACATCTTCTATACAGTGTTAGGGCCGTTTCTTATAAGAACGTGGGCAATATGGATTCATATAGTTCATCAACAACAATTTGGCCACGGCTGCCGTGCATAGGTCAACTAGACACATTTTTTTTTCAAGAGCGCACACATTAATTACTTCTGGGGTAAAGCTGTGGTTACTGTTAGTTCAGTTTTAAAACCATCACTTAAAAGAGAATGTCATATTCATGTATCAAATTGACAAGAGAATTTAATTCAAAATAGAACGCATATTTCATCGAATCGTCAAAATAGCAATCTAATAAAATGAGCTTTTAGGATCCTTTTATGCTTTTTCATTAACTCACGTGTCTAAATTTCAGTCAATTTGTTTGAAGCTCGGGCACCTCTAGCTTCAACTAAAAAGAGATCCTACCGGAGCAAAGTGGGTTTTCAATTCAGCAAGTTTATGCAATAATTTTGGTCCAAATAGAATAAAAGTAACAGAAAAGCAAAACCAAAGACAGCCAATCAGTTTTCCATGCTTAAAATCTAGAGCAAAACTTTTGAGTGCTTGACAAACCACATAAAAGTGGTATTTTCTAATTTTGTACCACAAAATGTTCTTTCTTCCACAGATCAAAATAAAAGAAAACAACACGAAGTGAACATTACTGAAAAAATATAAATTAAGTAAAAAAAAATTGAAAAAGTAAAGTCGGTGAACATACATTATAAAAGGAAAATAAAGAAGAAAAAAATGAAGAAAACGTGAATTAAATGAGCAATAATCAAGTGAACGGAATTTCAGAATAAGAAACTGAAACAAAGAAAATTAAGCGAGCAAAAATCAATGAAGCGAAAGTTAAATGAAAAAAAAAATCAAGTCAACAAAAATTGAAAAAACTAAAGCTAAGTGAACTAAATTTGAAAAAAATTAAGTGGAAAAACATGAAAAAAATAAAAGTTTTGTGAACAAAAAAATAAAATATAAAATAAGTGAACCAAAATTAAAACAATAAAAACTTAATTTATTAAACAAGAATTGGAAAAATGGAAAGTAGGCGAACAAAAAATAAAAAAAAGTGTGAATCTTGTCAAAAAAGAGAAGAAATTGATCGACAAATAAGTTTATCAAAAAGGTTACAAAATAAATAAGTTTGAAAACTGATATTCTTGAAATACATAAAGTTTAGTTATCAGAACCTAAAAAAGTTGAATTTCTAAAAATGTGAAGGATTTTGTTGGACATTAAAAAATGACAGTCTAAGCACTTTAAGATAGTTAAAACACTGTTTTTGTTGAATTGTAAAGAGTAAATTTGTAGTGATTGGAAAATTAAACATCTTAGTATACTGACAAAATGAAAAAGAGTTAACATTAAAAGTCCAATGCGGCCTAAAACGTCAGCTAAGAGGTTCCCCGTGATAAAAGAAGTTAAAACCGACACTTATTAAGGCGATTCTCAAAGTAAAAGTGAATGCAATTTCAAAATACTGTGTTACTATGAGCCAAAATATTCTCTATAGGGCACTCAGCGCTCGCTTTGGCGAAACTTTTGACTGGTTTTCTGATTTCGAGTGGCCTTTATCTACCAATCTGATTGATTTTTCTCGATGTTATTATAACCTATAATGCGATTATTTCAATTAAACATTTGTCTTGGTCCTAGTAACGGTTTGTTGCTAGCCATTTCCTTTTTTGTTTTTTTAGTCTTATTTTTTTTTTTAGATAACACAATATCTCAGAGCCTTTGCACATTATTTCTCCAATAAAAGTGGAAAAGTGAATTTTGATATGCAGAAATGACCACAGGGTCACAGAAAACCCAATAGGTGTACATGGAACCAGATGCAACCTTTGTCAACACATCTTCAACAGGAGGGGAGAATCTATCAAGAAGCAAAGTTAATCTTCTATCCTGAGTACTTGCAACTGTAGACAAGAGATTCACCATTTGCCGTCCTCCGGGGAAGGGAGCCAACGAAAATATGTTGACAGATCCAAATTAAAAACTATTCAGATTAATTTTTTGAGCAAGAAAATGATATACTCCTGCAAAATGTGAAAATTGCAGGAAACTATCATTACAAATTACATTATCTTTACGTTTGCTTCTTTAAGATCTATTTTATGAAAGCAAATAGAGTAAACAATCACTTTGCCGCGAAGGCTCCAAAGTTTGAAAAAAGGGAAATCAGCATTGAGGAATTTCATTTTGCATATTTCCCGAGGTTTAATGTGGGTTAGAAAAGAGAAGGTTAATTATTCCTGCTTCCATTTTGTCCCAATTTAACGGAAAACAAATGGTCTAGACGAGCTATTCATGGTTAAGAACGGATGAGAATGCTGGAAATCGACAAAAACCTTTAGACTTAAAATTAAAGACTGCTTGTTTCCCATGCATTATCTGGGGGGATGGATCCAGGGGTGTCAGTTTCTCTTGCTCTTTTTACATTTTTTGCTCAAATATAAGGATAAAATCAACTACTATAAAAAACCAAGACTTTAATGTCTATTTACAAGATAAAGGGGTAAGTAATTAATCAATCGAAAAATGAGTTTTTCTTGAAATAGTAGCGACGTAGATGCATTGCAAAAATCAAACTTTACCGTAAATTTTTACCGCATCATGGTAGGGAGGACACCGCAAAAACACCGCTTTTGTTTCGGACATAGCCCCAGCGGTGACGGTCGAACGGTAATTCTTAGACGGCGTTTCACTGAATATGAAATTCAAAGTTTTTGAAACGTGACCAGGAGAAAAAATGGAAAGCAACATATACACTTGGTCTATTCCACAAAAATGTCAAACATTTGCAACGATGATACAGCACGCTCAAAATACAAGGGAACTGCAGACACAAATATCTGATATTATGAAACATGTATTTGGTGATGCCTTTTGTCCTACTGGATGGAATTTGAAGTCCATGAATAAAGCAACCCAGTTTTATGAATTCAATGCTGTTTATAATTTTCTAAGTATCAAAGGACCATTCTTTAGTGGTATTTTTAAACTATCTTCTGAGAGTAATGTGGCTTTTGAATTTCCTCTTGCTCACTTTCCACAAAGTACCAGATATTGTTTTGAAGATGGTAGTTGTTCAGCATTTTACAAGCCAAAGTTTCATATACCAATAGGAGCAAGTGCATCATTGTCTCTTTTATTAAGTAAGTATCATTTATGTAGTAGGAGGCTTTCAAACTTGAAGATAGAAATCAGTTAGGATTTTTAGGTTACACTTAGGATTTTTGCAATTTTGAATAAGCATATTATCATGGGTATTAGCATGGGTCTTTTTACAGGGATAGCTAACAATCCTGTTCCCAAACCTTTTGGCTAAAGAAATCAAATCACAGGCTCTGCTTTGCCCAGTAGTTTATCAACCCATTGTACATTCCTGGGAATCAAAAGAAATAAAGAATATTCTAGTAATTTTGTAGGCCTAGAGCTTACTATATTTCAAGGGTGGTAAGTATTTGCAAATAACCCCTTTTGTGATTTTTTTTATTTTCAAGGGTAAGACCAGTGGTTTCCTACACATTAAAGCTTTCCTTTGCTTTAATGCCTTGTAATCACTTTAGTTTTTGTCTCATATCAGAAATTGATTCCTTAAATAAAATTCTATTCTTTAATTAAATGATCCTCCTTACTTAAATCTTAAGGTTTCAGACTAGAAAAAAGGCTTGCTCAGGCAAGCCTTTTTTAAATAGCAACAAAGACCACACTGCCTTTCCATCATAGAACAATAGCAATAAGTAGAACAATAGGGAAATTTTTTATATAAGACAGTGGAATGTGATGGTAAATGATACTTCAGCCCTATATCCAAGGGCTGTCCCCAGCAAAACAAATGAAGGAAAAACCAATATAAAAAACTCATATTAAAATTCAATTGTAAAAACAAAAAAACAATTTTTTTTTTCAAAACAGGCCTAGCCTCATTACCTCTAGAAAGTTCAACCAGGACTCAAACTTCCTTGAAGCAATGATGCTAGGGCTGTTTTGATTTTTTTTTTTTTAGTTTTTATGATTGAATTTTAATGTAAGTTTCTTTTATATTTGTTTTTTATTCATTTCTTTTGCTGAGGACAGCCCTTGGACATAGTGAACATATCAAGAAATAATGTTGAATGTTTTATTCATGACCATCATTTCCCAAAACAAACATTGAATCAAAATCTTGAGACTTCTATTTCCTTCAGCATTGTTGAAAGGTCAAGTAATTGTGCCTTTGGGGGGGGGGGTCAAATCTACAACCCTCAGAGTAAGGGCTGTAAGTTGGGTAATTTGTTCATTGTTTACATTTTGTATATATTATTCAGAAAGGTATATATACATTTACTTTCCAAAAAAACAAAGGACATTTAGGTGAGGCTTTCAGAGAATATTGAGGGGAGTATTGAACTAAATCAAAATACTGTAGTTGTATACAGGTTATCAAAAGGGCATAGCTCAGTAATGACTTAGTATATTAATTGGAACTTTTAGGAAACAATAAGGGAGATGATCAATTAACCAAAAGGCAATATTTGCATGCTACTACAACTACCACCACTACTACTACTACCCCTATTACCACTAAAACTACTGCTGCAAGTACTGTAGCAAGTACTACCAAGGCTAAGTGTGTTGAAATAAACATCTGGGGAAATATTTAGGGGAAAGTTGAATTAATTTAAACATACTATGTGCATACAGATTGCTGCTATGGGCATATTAGCAACATTTTTGGAACAGCTTACTGTATCAAGAGGAAACTTCTGGGGGGTCATGAGTGGGATGTTCAACTGGCTGAAAGGCAATATTTAAGTAACTAAATTAAACAATACTATTTATGTCAAGATTTTCAAAAGGGTGTTTGCTGTTAAAAATCTTGAAAAAGTTTCTCCAACATAGAAATAGCATACTAAACTATGGATTATTACAGAAAAAAAACAAAAATATTAAAAATTTTATTTTCTTTTACAATGAAAAAGACTATGTCAGTAAAGACAAACAGAAATTGATTTTAAAAAAAGACTTTTGTTTTTTTCAAAGAAAAGTAAAGAACTCCATTAAAGCAAAAATGAGTAGAAATAAAATCAAATAATCTACCAAGCATAAAACAACCACAAACCACCATCAATAAACAAATAAAACACAAAACAAACAAAAATTACAATAGTCAAACTCAAAACAAGCAGAAATTAACATCATGCCTTCTCAAGACTAGAACATAATTGCACTTTAATGAAAAAATATGTATTAATTCCAATAAATTCCTTAAAGTCTTAATAATTTTGGATTTATTAAAGTTAAAACATTCAAAATGTTTTTTTTCAGTAAATTGCAAATTATTTTCCGGTATTGAAGACATGGGGCTCAGTGGTGGATCCAGAGAGGGGATAGGGGGCTATAGCCCCCCCCCCCTCTTGGGTATCCAATTTATACTAGAAAAAATGGGTAATTTGTTTTGTTCAGCTGCCAAACATCAGAGGAATCTGTGCATCTGACCAAGGTCATGGACTGTCTGGCTAGCCAAGGTCATTCACCTGCACCTCTCACTCCTCTAGCAGCAGTGCTAGTGTGCTAGTGCTTCATTTTGTGTCCAGTACTCCCTCAGTCAGTGATCATGCATTTGTGAATTTTGAATGATGAAAAAGTTGACTAAGTTATTTTTCTCATGTTAATAAACAACAAAAGTTGAAGAGCATGACAAAGATGTTATGATTAGCCTAATGTTGAGGCAAAAACGGATGAACCATCAACAAGCACTTCTGTTCAATCTGACTGACCTTTGACAACAAACGTAAGTAATTTTAAAGAATACTTTTTACTTTAAGCAATGTCGGAAACATTCACAATTTAATATTATAAAATTAATTTTTATGCAAGTAAAGTTTGATAGTGCCATTTCTTGCTTGAATAGGTCCTACATTATTTAGGTTTTAACTTGTATATGATGATTGTTGGCATGATTCTGTGATTTGAGGGCTCTTTGTTTATGTTATTGGGTACCCCTCCCCTTCAATTCAACCTCCCTCCCATATGTCAGCAGAGTCTGGCCCTATTCGTTTTTCATTATTTTTTGTCATAACATAAAGAAAGAAAAACAAGCAAAAATGGGGTTTTTAAAGGCCAAATGAAAATACTGACAAAACACAACAAAGTGAATATTTTGAGGAGACAAACGCCTCTCTTCTTCAGCACAAAACAAACAAATACAATCAATGAAAGTGCAAAAAACTCAACAAAATAAAACGCAAAAAGTCAATGTGAATGTGTTCAGTTTTCTCAAAAGAGAAGTTGATACTTTAGTAGTCCCAGATATAAACCTTATACCATTTTCCCAATCACTTAATCAGACACATCAACAACCCCTTAAGTCTCAAAGAGTGCCTGCAAGGAATGCAATTATTAAAATCAGGAATCAGATGACATAGCTCTCCAACTCATTCAATTGCTGGTTTGTTTTGGTTTGAGTGATTTTTTTCTTTATTTCTCAGTTATTTGTTGACAGTGGTTCAAATTTTTGGATTTTTTGCAAATTGGAGATATTGGTGAATAACCCACTTTCATGGTTGTTAGGTATTTGGTTTTAATTCTTATAATTTTTGACTTTTATTGAATTTCATTCATCTTTTAATTTTTTTTTCATTGGTTTTTCCACATTCACATTGACTTTCTGCGTTTTATTTTGTTGTTTTTTTTTCTTTGGTACTCTCATTGATTGTATTTTTGTGTTTCGTGCTGAAGAAGAGAGGCGTTTGTCCCCTCGAAATATTAGCTTTGTTGTGTTTTGTCAGTATTTTCATTTGGCCTTTAAAAGCCCCATTTTTGCTCGTTTTTCTGTCTTTATGTTATGTCAGGCCAAATTGGTTTAAGAAATTATCATTTTTTGTCATGTTCATTAACTGAATGGATCAGCCCTTCTTAAGTTAATTTTCTAAGTTTTCTTAATCCCTTGTTATTCAAATTAAGTGTTTGTATGCTTGTAGCGAGGTTGCATATGGGTTTAAGGTTATTGTGCTATTGAAGTTTGTTTGGCAGGTAATTTTTCAGGACAACATTGAAGATAAATATCCCATTTATGATATAGCAAATGCAGTCGGAAAAGTATTAAATGAAAATGAAACTTACAAATTGTTAAAAGAAACCTGGAAACTATCTTCTGACTATTGCTTTCCTGTAAATTTGGAGGGAAAACAGTCAAGGAAATTCAGATACGAGTGGCTCAATTCATTTAACTGGCTTGCATATAGCAAAAAAAAAAAATATGTACTGTGTTTTATTTGGCCTAACTGGTGCTGGTTTGGGCAGTCAGGTATACTCTAGTGGTCTGCTAGCTTTTAACATATGCTTTGTTAAGAGTCTTCATCACCTTTGTTCAGTTTAAGATTTGTTGGGGGGTGGGGGAGGCTGATAATAATTTTCTGTGCTTTTTGAAATTAGGGGCGTGTAGGCAATCTTTATTGAATTTATATAAATAAAATCGTAGATTGTTTGTAAACAAAAAAATTAGTGTTTCTTTGTCGACGATCCAATTGTATAACGAGTGCAAAGATATGGATGATACTTCTTATCTGGGAATAATAGATACCTTGGACGGGTCCTTTGCTACTTAGATTGTTAAAATTCACCTTTAGAAGTTTTTTTCCTTATAATTCAAATGGATGATTTGTTTTAACATTTTCAATGTTCCAAACAGGTGGTAGTTAGCTTCACGTAGGGATACGTTGTCACAGCTGTTTCATAACTTGATTTTTCTTTATTTCTTTTTTATTATTATGTATTATATAAAATCAT
This sequence comes from Artemia sp. Kazakhstan ARC1039, assembly GCA_029168905.1. NCBI lineage: Eukaryota > Metazoa > Arthropoda > Branchiopoda > Anostraca > Artemiidae > Artemia > Artemia sp. Kazakhstan ARC1039. The sequence continues at coordinate 42,308 of JAQQPU010000335.1, forward strand.
AATTTCATTTTCTTTCTAATTCTTATTGTGAGCGAAGTTGTGGGTAACTGCTAGTATAAAATAATTTCATTTATGTTATTTAATCTAAATCCATAAAAAACAGATTTGGAAACAAGTTCTTTTAGTTGATAAAAAGGAAAAAATAGTTACAGTAGCAAAATAAAACCATCAATAATTATGTCTTTTTTCTTTTTTTAGGATCTATACAAGTTTGTGAATCAACTACAGACGAAATACAAGAAGGCTTTAGAGGATTTTCGAAACCACCAGGAAAGAGATTATCACAAATATGCAGTTCAAAAGGCGTCAGAATTTGTGAAGCTGATGGAGTCCGAGGACAACTGTAGCTGTTTCGTTGGATAAGAGTAAGCAAGCCGTCATTGATGCTAACAAACATCGCCTACGCCCTATTCACAAAAACGGTATTTTGTGCTAGAAATTATCTTGCATCAAGAGGACATCGAGACGGTGGTTAGATAAACTATGAATTTCAACGAGAAGGATTGCTAGCAAGGAATCTTTCGAAGCCTTCTAGGGTTGAGATTAGACTCAGGTGACGTATATTTAAAATGTCACTTGGAAAATGCTGGAGAAACGTGTTCTATGATAAGTAAAACGATTCAAAATGAAATAATTGAATCCGTTGGGGAGGTAATTCGTAAGGACATACTTGATGATGCTAAGAATTCTAAATTCTACTCTATCCTATGTGACGAGACAACAGATATCAGGACTAAAGACCAAATGAGCATGTGCCTTCGTTACGTAGATCTTAAGACCTCATCCCTCAAAGAAGATTTTGCTGGGTTTGCTGAAATGCAGGGAACAACCTGAGTTGAAATAAAAACTGCTACTGTTAACACATTGAATTTGCTGGGATTAAGTTTGACAAACCTAAGGGGACAAGGATTTGATGGAGGTTCAAATATGTCTGGAAAATTTAATGGGGCTAAAGCCTTGTTGCTTACTGAATAGCCTTTGGTTTTTTATACTCATTGTTTCAGCCACCAGTTGAACTTGAACAGGCTATAACAAAAAGTTGCAGTGTTCAATCTATAAGGAATATGACGGGAACAGTATTGTCTGTTTTGAGTTTCGTCAAAGGATCAGCGAAACGAATGTCTTCGTTAGAGAATATAATATGTTACAGGAGAATTACGAATTCTCCTCTTGAAGAACCCCAAAAAAGGAAATTGAGTCCTTATGCCTGACGAGATGGGTTGAACGCCATCACAGCCTTATTATTTTAATGAGCTTATTCGTTCTGTGTCTGAATTACTGGAGCATATGGAATCACATAAAGACTTAGTAACGACATCTAAAGCAGTTGCCTTTAGAGACGCATTAAGAAGAAGTGACTTTATCGTAAGCTTAAACACAGCTGTTTATTGCTTAGCTCATACTGTAAAACTGAGTAAGTTTCTCCAAGATACCAAACATGACCTATCAACTGCAAAAGGTTATATAATGTCAATACTAAGCAAACTCAAACAAATGAGAACGGAAGTAGACATTGACTTCAAGAAAGTATTTGCATATTCAAAAGCCATAGCATTGCAATTAGGAGAAGAAATAATCTTACCCCGAACATGCAGCCGACAGACTCAAAGAGCTAATGTTCAGTTACCAGGTCAAGATGCTGAACAGTATTACAAGGTGGCAATATACATTCCATTTTTGGATCACCTTATTTCTGAGTTGAACACCAGATTTAGTTCCATAAGTTATGTTTCATCTGGAGGGACTAATTTTATCTAACTTTTCTAATCACACAGTTGAAGAAGTGTTGGAAGCTTCCAGTGTCTACAATGAGGACATTTCTGCTTCATCATTAGAGTTATATGCAGAGATTGGACTTTGTTGGTAGCATTGGAAATCGGCAATCTCCAAGAATCTTCCACAAAGTTGTGAAATTGCTTTGTCAAAGTTTAATAGAGATTTCTATTCAAACTTAGCAATTTTGTTGCAGATATTCGCTACGTTACCGGTCACAACTGCCTGGACCGAGCGGAGTTTTTCTTCACAGTGAAGAGTAAAAACTTATCTCAGGTCAACCATGACAGAAGACCAATTGAACAGGATTGCACTGGCTCATATTCATAAGGAAAGGAAAATCGATGTAGATAAAGTCTTACATCATTTTAGTCAGTTAAAAACAAAAGACAAATCTGTTTGTCAAATTGGGCCTTCGAATGACTTATTCATAGCATGGCACTATAAAAAAAAGTTGTAACATCAAAATTTCTTTTGAATACTTTTTTTTAAAAATTATTACTGCCCTTTTAAATAGTCAACTTATTTTTTGTTTTGAACTGTTACCCTTTAAGTTCAGGATAAGAGTAACCCAGCTAAAACTTATACAATACTTCTGCTTTACACCTTTTAAAATAAGGAATAATAAGTAATGCATTATAGAACCTTATTATAAAGGTAGAATAACTAAAAATGTACATAAGGGGTTTATTTTAAAAACTTAATCATTTGAAAAAATAGTAATATAAGCACTAAAAGTATTTCCATACTTGACATAAAAAGGTAATTGCTTTCAACGTTCAAATTCTTATGGTCAAAGGGTTAGATATGCATATGCGATATGTTAATGCAAAAACACTTTAATGGTTTCAAAATTATTTAATTTTTTAGTCAATATTCTTAATTCAAACCGTATTTTTTGCCTCTAAACTCTGGTTAATAAAGAATTAAAAAGGCCTAAAAATGTGTCATTTTACATTTAAATTTGAGAAATTTTCCCGGACCTTCCCCCTCGATGGGGGGTATTTCATACCCCCCATACCCCTGGTGCTTTCATACACCCCCCTCCCCCCAGCACCTAGCCCCCTTCCCTTTGGCCTATCCTGGATCCGCCACTGTGGGGGGGGGTGTCAGCCCTACCCATGCTAATTTCTGCTCGTTTTGAGTCAAGGGGGTAGAGAACGTGGGGATATAGGTGGTTCAGGACCATCATTCAGAGAAAGGGGCGACTGGTAGTTTAAACATAACCACTCACCACATTGTTTTCCCTCCTCAATAGATATGCCTGTATACTTGGAATGCAACCACTGTTGGCACCAATTGCACTGAACCGTTCCACTAACACCACGAAGTCTACACTCTGGACATACGAGTTTCATTCTTTTATCTCCCTCTTCAAATTTTAAGCATTCTTTTTCAATAACTTATGGCGCTTACCACCCTCTCAAAAATGATGGTCTTCTTTCTTTTGGTATGTGGCTGAACACGGAACATCGGTCTGATATTTGTAGTTTAAAAAATCTTGATGAGAGAATGGCTACCCTCCACAAAAAGCTAATTTATAGATATCAAATTTGTTTTGCAGAAAAAAAGATTTAAAAGGTGCTCCAGTGATAAACACTTCATTAACCAAAACCAAATTGAAGCTTTTCAAAAACGGTAAACTGGATGAAGCCAATAAACTAAGAAAATCAATTAAAAGAGAAATTCGTCAATTGGCTCGATCGTACTACAAAAATACGGTCGAAGACGTGTTCACTAATCTACCACAAAATTGGTATTTCGAGGTTAAAAAGCTATGTGGCAGGAGGCTTGAGCAGCTTAACTTCAATCCACCCGAGTACCCTGATGTTACTGCCAATTATCTAAATAAATTCCTCGCTTCCATTGTCCAGAGCCTTCTAGCATTGTCTGACCAATTAGAAACAGGAGCCCTTTCCCCTTCTTTTCCCTCTGTTTCCCCGCCTGAGATAGAAAAAAGAATTGAAAAGCTAAGAAAATCAAATGTCTGTTCTTTAGATATCCCTTTCCCTCTTATTAGTGCCTTCAGTGACTTCCTTTCTAAGCCCTTGTCTGTCCTGTTTAACGAGATTACCGAGTCTGGGTGAATTCAAACAATTTGGAAACAGGGTTTCATAGCCACTTTGAAAAAGATAAACGGAAAGCCTGGTTTTGATATCCCAAGGTGCTCTCCTAGGTCCCCTCCTTTTTTCAGTCATAATTAACAGCGTCGCAAAGAAATTTCCTGACCGATGGAAATTTGCTGATTACTTAACTGTTGTTGAAACTTACTTCAGAAATTTAATAATTGACCCTATGAGTATCCTCAATGAAATTGGAGACGAGGCCTTGGACTTAGACATGACAGTAAACCCCTCTAAGTCCATGATAATTCCGATTTGTTTCCTCAAATCCTCGCCCTGTTTTCTTAATCCTATCCTTCTTGAAATTTATGTTTCCTCTTTTAAATTACTTGGCGTTACAGCTTCTTCAAATTTAAAGTGAGACATTCACGTTAAAGATCCACATTAAGCTCCTAAATAAACTTAGCCTCCCCCCTTCCCATTCCTTAAGGATTTACATGTCTTTTGCCCGCCCGCATCTCGAATATGCTTGTCCAGTTTGGCCCCCGGGTATCTCTCGCGAAGAATCGGAAATATTGAATCAATACAAAAAAGAGCCTTGCGAATAATTTTCAAAGAAGGTAAGGTGCCATACTCTCCGTTCCTAAGAAAAGCTAGTTTGGAAACCCTTGAGCACAGGAGGGTTTCGTTGTGCCTCCGTTTTGTAAAAAATGCAATAACAATCCCTCATACGGCAAGTATTTTCCCCAAACTTCACTCCCCATCCAGATTACGGCCGCCTCGTGCTGTTTCTGAGCCCAGCCCTATTTTGTCCCCCATTCGCTCGTTACTTTCAGATATGAAAGAACTTTTGTCCCCTTCATCACAATAAAATGAATAAAATATCACACTATTTTCTCCCTTTTCTTCTTTTTTTTATTGGCTGATGCTGCCTAGGTTCTTTCACTTATTTGCTTGTTTTACCCCCCCCCCCCCCCACTCTTTTCTTAGTGTCACTTTTAATTTCTGTATACATTTATATTTCGTTCTCCTTTTTTTGTGTTTATTCACTTATTTTTGTCCCCCTCCCCTTTTTTGACCAGTTTTTATCTTCTTAACTTTTTATTGACTTTATGCAGTTAAATTATTGACACTTTCTTAGTGTCCCTTTTAATTTCTATATACATATTTATACCTCGTTCTGTCTTTGTATTTATTCACTTCTTTTGACCCCTCCCCTTTTTAATGTCTCTTTTTATATTTTTTCTGACTTGTATTTGTTTAAGTTTTAGTTCAACCACTTTATCTTTTTAACTTTTAATTGACTTTTTAGAGTTGAATTATTGACTCACAAATGATTATTCATTCTGATTTTTCGTTGTTGTTTTTGTATTTTTGCCAGTTTTCGTGTAATCATATGATTTGTCGACTGCGAACGCCGAATTCGGCCCTTTGTGGGGTTGTGTTAGTTAATTTTTTAAATAAATATCTTGTCTCAGAGGTTTTGACATAATAGCGAAAAAATAATCCAGAATATATAGCACTGAACTGCTCAAAGGTTGGTGATGTACAAGCACAAAAAGATTATGGCTTAAAGATGTTTTTTACATCTGAGAGTGCTAAGCATCTCAGATGAAAATGGCTTGCAACGCTTGAAGTGAATCTCTAATAGGTAATACGCCAGGGAATGAATGAATATAACGTCAGTCATTAAATTTTATTCAAAATTAAAATTCGCATCTGACATCTACAAGAATACTTGTCCCCTCTCTCTATCTGCTAAAATCATGATTCGTTTCTGTTCTCTTGCATGATTTTAAATTTATTAAGTATTTTTTTTTCATGTACTTAGATACCCCCCTTGCTCTTTCTAGGTTTGATTATTTAAATTTTTTCTCCTGCCTTAAAGATCTCGGGGACTCGATGACTTTAATTCAAAAATGAGTTTTAGTAAAATCCTCAAACATTTCTAGGCTACTTCATAATCTCATTTTATGACTTTACTTGTTGTATCCACCTTTATTATTTTCTTCTAGCTCCACCAGTTGAGGGGGTAGCTATACGATGTGGTATAATGTTGGTCAATGTATTTGTTTCTCTAAATAAAAAAAGTGGTATTGAGTGAAACTTTGATTTGATGCAGGTGCTGCCAATTTGCTACGAAAAAAAAATTCTACAGGGGCAGTATATCGGATCCTATACACTGTAGCCGATCTTTTTAACTTTTTTGGGATGCATTTCTTGCCTATAAACATGTTAGCTCAGTTGATTAGTGCCTTGTATTAATGAAATTGCCCTTCTTGCCGTCCTTAGGGGGGCCAAATCTCACTTATACATGACTATGCATAATTCCTGTGAAGTAATGGATTTCAATTTACAGAAATTCCGTCATTTAAGGAATAAAGTGACCTAAAAGCACGTTTGAGAGGATCAAACTCAATTGTAGTTATGTATATGCTAAATAATTGCTTTTTCTTATAGACCCTGTTGAATTCTTCATATTTTCATTTGTGCATCATCTGATTCACACTCCATATGCTAGAGGAATGTCATCACAAGTTGCAGTTGATAGCATCTATAGCACATTACTTGAAGAGTACTTGAGTGCTTTTGTTCCCATTTCTGGCGTAGTTCCTGTGCCTCAATATGCAGGTCACCCGTGGAATCCTCCCACAACACCTTCTAGCCCTACTGTAACTCCTTCTAGAAAGGTGAGTTTTGATTTATTTGAGTAATTTCTTATACTCTTCTCATAAATCACCATTTTATATTTTTGTTTCAAGCCCTTCTCCCTTGAAGTAAATTCTTGCATGCGGGCCTGTATCAGCATCGTCACTTCCGACTTTTTAGCTACAAAAATTATCCAACTATAATTGTACCATATTTTGACTATAATTGTTTATTTGCTACTGATTAACAGTTTTCTATGCACAAAAATGTATGAAAAGTTTCACAAAAGTATCCAAAAAAAAGGTATAAACAGAGATAGTTTGTTTTAAGGCACCCAGTTGCAAAAACTGAAGTAAAAAACATGGTAAAGGTGGATGTTTCGGTGTTGAAGTTGTTCTCAAGATACGTGTTTTGTATAAGAATTTTCTTAATGATAGATCTTATGAGCATGACAGGGAATTAAGGGGCATAGAGAAGGCATTAAAGTATAAACAAAGAGATGTAAAATGGAAGATGTATAAACAAGGTATAAACAAGCATAAGCAAGTATAAACAAGGAGATGCATAAAATTGCTGAGTATGAGACAGATGCTGATAGATGTTATAAAAGTAAGATATAGTATTGAGATGCCGAGAAATTGAGGAGGAGCAGTTAGTCTGAATTAGTGCTCATTAATTGCTCATTCTTAGCCATCTAGGAGAGATAAATAACCAGCGTGTGTATCTTTGACACCAAGTCCTTCACAAAAACCGAACTGATTGTCACCGTTATCACAATACGGATTCAGTGTGCGGTAAAGAATCTTTTCAAACAGTTTACCTGTAACTGTGCATACTGTGAGTGGGCGATTTGAGTCACGTAATTTTGAGTCCTCTTTCTTTTTTGGAACACAAGTAACTACCCCCCCCCCCATATAACATGTGGCGTGCATATTGTTCAGTGATAAAAGCATGGAATAAAATTGTCAAGTGTTCGATTAATTTGGAAGTTAGGCTTTGACGACAGTAGAAAAGCTAATTTAGAAACATATCTCCAAAGCAACTGAGGATTATGGTGAATACCTCTAGACAAATTATAAACTTGCCTGTGTTTAGACTGACGTACAACCTTCTTATAGTTGGCTTTGGAATATTTAACGATACGATGTAGAACTCCTCCCTAGGGTGATCGTAATCATCCTAATTAAAAGAAAAACAACTTACGACGTTGCTTCTTATATCCTAGACCGGTATTTTCACTTCAACCTTTCTTTCAAGAGCCAATTCCTGCTCTAGTAGAAGGGACTGAAGCAGAAATAACGAATTTTAGTGAGTGAATAATTTGCACTGGATTACGATCTAAATCTAACCTATTACCTTTTCTAGTCGATGATAGAAAGTGAAACGGTAACTAAATGTCAAAATAATATTGATACAGTTAAAAAAAAAAAACTAGTTGTGGGTGTGGTTTGGTGCTCAAATTCGAATCTTAAATTCTGTCCCTGTTTATACCTACTATCAAACAGTTCGAGGTAACGAACTGTAAGTAAGGAGCGACCCGGCTCAATAGTAACCGAAACTCTATAAAACGGGATTTTGACACCAATAGATACATCAAGAGAATCAGATTTTAATACTGATTTCAAATAAATAAGTTTCATCAAGTTTAGTCCTACCCATCAAAAGCTACGTGCCTGAGAAAATTTGGCTGATTTTCGAAAAAAGGAGGAAAGGCCCCCTACAAGCTATATAACCTTAATGAAAATCACACCATCAGATTCAACGTATCAGAGAACCCTACTGTAGAGGTTTCAAGCTCCTGTCTGCAAAAATGTGGAATTTTGTATTTTTTGCCAGAACGGATACTTTTTTTTTTTTCAGGGGTAATCGCATCGACCCAGTGGTCCTAGAATATCGTGGGAGGGCTCATTCAAACGGAATTACAAGTTCTAGTGCCCTTTTTAAGTGACCAAAAAAAATGAAGGGCAACTAGGCCCCATCCCACGCTAATTTTTTTCCCAAAGTCACCCGATCAAAATTTTGAGATAGCCATTTTGTTCAGCATGGTCGAAAATATTTCTTTTAGGATGACTTAATCCCCCAAAGTCCCCGGGGGGAGGGCTGAAAGTTATGAACTTTACCCAATGTTTACATATAGTATTGGTTATTGGGAAGTATACAGACGTTTTCAAGGGGGATTTTTTCTGGTAGTGGGGGGAGGGGTCGGGGGTTATGTGGGAGGATTTTTCCGTGGGGGAAGGGACATTGCTATGAAGGGGGCGCCGGATTTCTCAGCATAATTTAAAAAAAAA